>JPFM01000166.1:7678-165215 GCA_000733375.1 Paramecium sexaurelia
TATTTTAAATATAATCTAAATTTAAGTATTATTAAAAATTAAATATTTTTCACAAATTAAAAAAATAAATTATTTCAGACTGTTATTTAGAATAAAATTAACAATAAATACCCAAAATTGTCTTTTTTTCTTATTAGAATATTAAATCAATTTTTTTGTAATTAAAATTCATTTATATTTATTATTAATCGAATTATAATTAATACTTTGTATTTTATAACTTATTATGTTTAACTGTTGAAAGTTAATATAAATTTGATAAAAATACCTTATCAAGAATTTAAACAATAAATAATAATAGATTTTTTCAAAGTATTTCATTTAATATTTCTAAATATACTTTTATTTCATATTTTTTTTAAAACTAAGATGAATTCAACTATTTACTTTTATATTTGTTATTTTTTTCAGATTGAATGTTAATCTGTTAGTATCTCCCAAAAAAAATTCAACAATTATAGATTAATTTCTCTTTTGTGTTATTTTTTTAAAACAGTGCCTAAACTTTATTGATTTTGTTTAATGCTTAAAAGACTATTTTAATTTTTATAAAGCTAAATACAATAAGTAGACTTTTCTTGATATTAAATTTTAAAACATCTTAATGTTTCAATTCATAACAGCATGATATAAAATTTCATACGCACTCTATCCTTCTTCTCACTTGAGATACAAGAAATTTAACTTCATTATTTACAATAATATGCTGATCAATTTGTTTTATAAAAGTTAAGTTAAAATATGATTATTTTTTAATTGTAATGAAAAAACCAAAAAAAAAATGGTTTAGCTTATTGATAATATTAAATAATAATAATATTATTCAGATTTATTTAGAATAGAAGGCTATTTAATATATCTTTGCTTTAAAACTGTTTAAAAATGAAAATACTACATTGATATTTATTCCGAATAGTTATAAAATTGATTAAAATAAATTATATTTTTATTATATGAACCCACTAAATATATAAAGTGAAAAAGAAGAAGAATCAAAAGAAGAATAGGTAGTGGAAAATGAATAAGAAGAAGTTAGAACATTCACTAATTTAAGTATTGAGGACAAGATAAAATAAAAAAAAATTAATGATGATCATCTTGAAAGAAATAAAAAGAGATTAATAAGATAATTTACCATTCTATTCATTATCACACTATTCATAATATTAGAAAGAATCTTATATTCAATAATTGTTGAAGTAGAGAATGAACTATTAAGTGATTTTCAAAGTATATTCAATTTGAGAAAATCAAAATTAACAGAGTTTGATGAGATGGATTATTTTAATGATAATTTCTTGTTTGATATGGCAGGAAGTGTTCATAGAAATGGAATATCAATTATGATATTTACAAATTACTTTATTACATTATATGTCGGATTTGATGCATTAATAGCTGTAAAAATACTATATACATCATATTTGAGTGTGTTCATTGTAGCATTTTTATAATTGATATATTCAGATCCTAGACCGTTTTGGGATGATGAGAAAGTATAATCAGTTATAATAATAAGTTAGTGACTTCTCTTTGTATACCAAGTTATGGAAATCCATCATCTTTTGTTTGTTAATTGGCTTTTACATTATTTTATACTGTCTATTGTTATAAGACAAAGAATCATACAAGATCATTTAAGACGTATGATGAAAAGATAGATAGAAAAATAAAAATAGTCTAACTATTCATAGCATTATTTATTTTTCTGTATTCTATATTGTTATTTTTAATGGCTTTATAATATTTGATAAATATGATTTTGGGTTTGATTTATTGTTTTGTATTTTATGCATTTTATGTTACTTTTGAGAATTAGATTAACAATATAATAAAACACTCTACAATAATGAATATAGTAAGTAATACAATAAAAATTTTAGGATTCAAAACGATATGTTTTTTACATATCATTTTTCTTATTGATAACAGAGACAATTGCAGCTATGTTAATATAAAATGAGAATGAATTGGTAGATATTGAATGGGCAAATAATTTTATGAATTGTCTCTTTATGACTGATATTAATGCAATGAAAATCCCAGCATAATTGTTAATGGGACCACATTTTACATTTTAGAAAACAAGTGTTATATTTGCATTAATTGGTGCATTATTTGGGGTTTCACATTGTTTTAGACATATAAATACACTTGAATGGTATAAAGGAGATAAAAGAAAAAGAGTTTTAAGAATAATTATAGCTAACTTATTCACAATTCCAGGTTGGGTATTTGCTTTAAATGTTGAAGCAATTGCATTGAATAGTAGAATGTATGAATGGGGAGCCTCCTTCTTTTTGGTAAATAAATATATTGATTATACTATAGATGGAAAGCATTGGATTTTTGTTATTTTATTTCTTTATGTTTGGATTAATACCGTTGTTTGTTTTCAAATACTTACATCTGAACGCTTCGAGTTCCTCATCATATGTTGTAGTTAAGTTTTCTGAAGAAGATTGATTTTGTTATTAATTATTATAATAAATAAAATGGCTTAGTAGAAAGGAAAAAATAAAATAAATCATAGACAGCGGTAGGGAGATTGGATATGTGTTAGCTGCAATAATATGAATTTTGCATTTAGAGATACATGCAACAGATGTCATACATAAAAGAATTATAAAGATAATGAGAATAAAGGATTCAAATCTGCCTTATTTTTGACAGAGAGCAATGGTGATATTCCACCAATATCTGATAGATCTAATAAATCTTCTGGAGAGAAAAAAGATAATAGTAATAATAAGTTCTCTTTTGATAAATTACCATCGATGGAACCAATTTTGAAATAGATTACAAAAGAAACATGTAATAAACAATTAAATTAGAAGAACAAAAATATGATTTATTTGAGTTTGAATGGTAGTGCTAATAATGTGAAAAGATTAATTAATACTATAAAATTCACTGTGCTGAATGTGGGGCTCAAAGGTACAGAAAATTTACAGTATGATTTTTATAACCTTAATGGGGGTTTTTTGATAAAAATGCTCTAAATTCTCTTTCTTTTTATTCTGAATTTTAGAAGGGGGTTATGCCAAGATTAACAAAATAATAAATAAATATATTTTTACTTTATTAATAAAATTTAACTGTTAAGATAATGAAAGACATTTCCAAAAAGATCTTCGAAAAAGAGAATTAAGCAGAGGTTTCTAATAATCCTAGACATTAGAATAAATCCTTAACTTAATTGGTTTCACTAACATTGATAGGTGGAAATAAAAGTAAAACATTAATAAATATACATATAAGAAAATGAATATAAGAGTATAGAACTAAAAAACAATTATACATCAATTTCATCACGTCCATTAGTTTTCTGTAAGCCAGAACCTAAATTAAAAACCTAAACTGCTCCTTCACCTTAGAAATCATCCCCTGTAAAATCAAAATAGGTTGAGACGCAATCTAATGAATTGTGTAAATTGATCAACAATTATTCTGAACCTATTCTTGATTATTATTTGGAATTGAATGTAAGAACAAATAAATTAAATAAATTAGAATTAAACACCAAAAAATTGTTTATCCAATCATACTGTAAGTGCAAATTTAAGAGCAAAAATGGTTGATTGGATGGTAGAAGTACTTACTTCTTACAAATGCTAAGATTAAACCTTTTTTTTGGCTGTAAAATTTATGGATTCCTATTTATCAAAAACAACATAAAAACATATTCCTTAAGATTTACATTTAGTGGGTGTAACGACTATGTTTATGGCTTGTAAATTTGAAGAAATCTATCCTGTGAAACTATAAATAGTTCATGAGAAAATAGCTCATAAGAAATTAACAAAGGATGAGATTAAAGAAAAAGAAACTAATATATTAACTACTTTAGATTTTAGTTTGGTTGGTATTACTGTTTTAGATGTAATTACAATAGTACTTTCTATTTTAAATATGAATCAATAGTTATATTAAATAACATTATATCTTGCTAAATTGGTAAATAAATTTGTTTTCTATTATATAGGCACTTTATGACTACGAGTTTGTCAATAATCATTCATATGTATAAATTGCATGTGCTGCTTTGATTGTGACTACTAAGATTATTGAATAAATTGATTAATCACTATCATCAGAAGTAGTAATACCTTTAATAGTTTCAACTTTAAAAATGGATAACTCAGATGCAATGGATTCAGCTAATAAACTATTAAATTTGGCAAAAGCATTTGATAAGCAGTATCCGAACTTAGAAAATTTAAAGAAATTTAGCAAATTTTAATTGTCAGATATTTTAAAAACCTAATCTTGACTTATATATAATATTACTTCAATATTAATATTAAATGGTTTAATTAGATTTAAATAGAAATGTTATTGATTTTTATCGATACAAAGAGAAGAATCATTTATATTTGATGGTTTGCAATTATTCTTCACTTTTTGCTCATTTTAATATTAATATACAATTCAAAAAAATATAAAAAAAATATTAAAGTAAAAATAATGATTCAAAATGAATAATATTAAAAAAAGTAGAGGTTGATAATCATAATGTATGGAGTCCCTGAATGTAAATTTAAGGTTGATCTTCTTTCCATACATACAAATGATATTATCATAGATTAAATAAGCCATGTCAGCGATAGTTATCTTAAGTATTTGAATTGATTGGTATTTAGAATTTAAACATTATTTTTTTATTTTTTCTATAATGATTTTAATTAAAAAAATAATATTATTATGATAATAAAGTATTATTTTGTGATTTCAAGACTCATTTTTGAATATAATCAAAATTATTAGTGAATAAATATTATCAACAAAATGTATCTAAAGTTTATTTAGTCTATAAAATCAATATAATATACCAACATATTAAAAAAGAGAATTCTAAGAAATTAGCAAAATTCATAAATTTCAAATTTGGAGATTGAGATCAGAAATGCATTCATATATATAATCAAATTCTGAGAAAAGAGTGAGGCAAAGGGTAAAATTAAGGATACTATTAGATTGATTAAAATGGGTAGGAACTGGTGGATACTGAATCGAATTCTTGTTTAACTTAAATTTATGGCTTTTAGTCTAGAATCTATTTGAACACCATTTAAGATGAAAGTAGCAGGTTTTGGAGTACTGATTGTTAGACTAAATTTGCTTTTTTAATTTCTTAAGTTAAAGCCTGAGTTAGCTTCTAATATTGGGATGATATGAGTTATTTTTGCTCGTTAGCTAAATTTAATTGATCTATGAGTGACGGCTGCTTATCTACATATATCTAGAATTTTAAAATAAAGATTACTTAAGTTGTATCAGATTAAACACACAATTATTGAAGTTAGAGAGTCAGAGGATTCAATACCGACACTTTAAGTATGTTTTATACTTTAAGCTTCTTTTTTCTAGTTTCTTTTTTACCTATACGACCATCCTACTCAAAAGCTTTTTGAATAGTCCTGACTGTACAATATTTTAAATCAAGTCTATTGGCTACCTAGAGAGATATTGTAAATTAAACAATATATATTGGTATATAGATAAGAAAGTTTTATAATATGGTGAATACCTCTTAAAGTGATAATTTTTCCTTTAACAACAATCCCAAGACAATTTAGCGCTATTCTCGGTCTATTTTTTGATATTTCTTAGTTTGTTTTAGTTAGTATGAGCAATCTTATGATTTAACCATATTAAAGTAGAACCTTTGCTTTTATTTATATTTATAAAATAGTTTTAAATCAAATCTGGTTTTATTTTTAAATATGATTCATTAGTGGTTATATAGAAAAACATTAAAAAATTTCGTTTATTGATTTTTATAGGAGTGATTCACGGATAATATAAGCATAATATAATGTAGGATTTATTATTTATTAAACGATAAATAAAATTAATTCTTATTTTTTGATTAAAATTTATTGGGATTAGCCAATATGACGAAAAATGGTTATTAGTTATAATTTAGAAATGATGTAAACATAAATTTAGTATGTAAAAATTCAATTAATAGAGGATAAATCTAACTTATTTTTGATTTGCTTATATTCACTGACACTTTTTTTCTATCTATGTATATTGCAAGAAATTTTTTATTTATTACAAATGATGTTGAAATTATTAATGAATTATTTATTATGGTCGTAATTCTATTCTGTGATTTATTGTGAAATTGTTTTTGAGTTTACTCTTTTTTAATCTTTCTTATATATTGCAGAAGTATCGATAGTATTACTAAGATATGTGTCCTTTTCATTGATGTATTTTTGTTTACGAATAAAATCACCTAATTTAAGAGGTTATTTATTTGAAATGGTTTAATGTTAAATCTCATTTGTTTCTTGTATCTTCTTCTTAAGGATTGCGTTCTCTTCAATTAAATGTTTGTTTTCTTCATGTAATTAAGCGATTTCTTTTTTTAATTACTAGTTTATGAATAAAGTGATACATGAATCATGTTCTTATTATTATTATTTTATTGAAATTGCTCTAATTGTTGTTGAAGTTGCTCACAATAGAGTTTAATTTATTACTCAGTCTAATGATGAAGATAATGAGTTTACTCTTATATGTTTTCTAATTTCACTCTCATACTTCTATACTTATTTCTCAAGTACTTAATAATCCTGATTTAGTTAATTTTAGAGAATGGCATCTTTAATGAACAACAACTAAGAATCTAAGTCTTTGAAAGTATCTGAAGAAGGTCCTTCTAACTTATAAAAATGGTATATTACTCATACCAGCTAGATTATGTCTTTTAATATATTTTAAGACATTTTAATTATTTAAGATATGAACAGACGTCTCATGCAAATGTTTAGCAAATAATTTAGCTAAGTACCAAAATTCTTTGCATCAAATGAACAACCAATGATTTTGAGAAATGAAAAATCAGGTTATTATGTTAATCCAGAAGCTGTTGCTCGTCGATTGATAAAAGTTATAAGTTTACATGATGATGTAAAGAATCCTTCAGGAATAACACTTTAATCAACATGGGCTGATTTAGGTTTGTCTGATATGGCATACGTAGAAGTAAATAGTATTATAATATACAAAAGGTAATGGTAGAAGTGGAAAGAGAATTCGAAATAGAATTTCCAGATGCAGATGTAGAATGTTTTAGAACTGTGAATGATGCAGTTGAGTATGTGGCAAGGAGCTTCTTTGCAATTTGATTTAAACACACAAATAAAATACAACAAAATGCTATTATTCTTAATAATTATTGTAAATAATGAGGAAAACAAATCTCTTCTACTCTTAATCTCAATTATAATTATTTCTTTTATTTTGTTTTCATCTTAGTTATGAATCAAAAAAGGAAAGTGTGTCTTTTCATAAAAACTTTATAAAATTTAAGAAAGGAACATTAAGTAATTATGTTAACCAAGAAAATAAGAGGAAATGTAATATATTTTTGAGAAGTGAGAATATTTAGAAGCTTATCAACTATATGAGATCATAAATATCCCCATTCTAACTAATGGATGATTTGATTATTGAATAGAAAAGAAATTAAATAAAATTTAAGAATTTTTGATCAATTTAAAATGCTTGTTTTGCTTATTGATTTTGATTTAACATCAAACTAAAACGATGATTATAAGATGCTCGAATTTCTTATTTATGATGGATTTAACCGATGATTTAAGAAATTAGATTATTTTAGTGGTTGATTAAATTTAATAGAAATGCTTTGAAAATAAAATATATAATTAATCAAATAATGTCAACAGCATTCTAGATGAAGAGATTATAATTTGAGGAATAAAATTTAGAAGAGAATAATGATTAGCTTGCTTCTAATTGTGCATATAAAAACTTCACTTAATATTCTTATATTGTTTAATATGTAGGAGAGAATGGAACTCCTCATGATGGTATTATAAGGAGTTAATATATAGGTGCTTATATAGTAGTTGATGTTGATTTAAGTGGCTCAAATGGGCACCTAACAACACTTTTAGAAATGGGTTCTAACATGAAAGTTATGATGAAAAGATCAGAGATTTAAGCTAAAAGATTGAGTTAATAATAATTTAAAGTTCCATGATAGAGATATAAAATGATTAATATATTAAATATAAAATCAACTTACTTATCATCAAAATTTGTTAATTTCAATTCTAGTAGAATTATTGGAAAATGTGAATGATTTTTTATTATCAGATCTTTGTGAATATGCATCTAGATTTTTTGGTGATGGTAATCTGGTTACTGATTTCGGTAGAACACTAACAAAAGTATTAATTTTCTTTGAATTTAATTCATCCCTTTATTCGAGATTGGATACCATAAAATCCATCAATTATCTCTAAGCAGCCTAATATTCTTTGTTCTATCTTAAGACTGGGTCCATTCTTTCAAAAATAGTAGTACTATAAGAATTTAGAATTTATGAATTTCGTTTAATAAATTTTGGAGATAATCCAGCTTCATCAGATTGTAAATTTAAGAGTTTTCTTGGTATCTGAAATTATTATTAGATTTTTTGATGTCTCAATTTCATTTAATATTTTTGTTAATTCTATTGCAGCTTTTTCAAATCTTTATTCTCCTTCATTATTAATTATGCCTAATCTTTTTATGTATTATGATAATCAATTTTTTGTAGTTCAATATATTCTTATAATTTACTGTATTGTTACTATAGTTTTTCTAATTAAATGTCAGATACAGAAATAGATTTCATTAAACTCTTAGTAACTGGCATTTCTTTATGAACTTCCCATTCTGCAGCTATAATTTTCTTTGCTGTTTCTTTAACTTAATCTAATGTTAAACATTTTTCAAAAGTTATCGATTCAATTTTTTAATTGAAAACTTAATCTATTGATTTATATTGATTCGGATGTTCAAGTTTTTATAAAGTTTCTTCCAAACCTCTGAGATGTTTTTAGAGATCTGTTTCAACATTCATTTATTTTAATTTGTAATCTGAAAGACTTCTTAAATAAATTAATTTGCTTAAATAACTCTAATTTTCTTAATGTCTCTTTCTTTTTTGTTTATGTTGTTTACTTATAAATCTCTATATATTCTCTTTACTACAAGAAGGAGTATTAGGCATAAATAAACTTCCATCTCTTGTAGCTTCTTTAGAGATATCTTTTTATGGTTTAAAAGCACTTTTGGCACGAGTATGATTAAAAATATACAGATTCTTACTACTTATATCACATTTTGTTTAATGAGGGAATATTTATTTTTACTCCATATTGTTTTTTTTCTCGAATCCATATAAAAAGGAGACAAATTAATTTAGATCCTATTATTCAAGAATAATTTGTTCATATTTTTCATGTTTGTATTCATATTCATATTTAATATAATTAATTAACTCTTCTTATTGACCAAGAAATACTAAAAATTATTAACTTAAATAATTAGCCATAGTTATCATGGATGCTGATTCATCATATTTATCTTTGTATTCTAGTGATTTACTTTATAAATCTAAGTTAATAATTAGAAGTTAAACATAATGTTTCATCTATCTTTTACATTTTTATTAATTTGAATTTGGACGATAATACTCACGTAAAGTGCTAACGAGCATATCTGATATGGGTTCAAAGAATTGAATTTGAAAAACATAAGAGTTTTCGAAATAAGCCGAATGAAGGAGAGTGAGTGCTTCATGATATATTGCAACTGATTTTTATGTTTTTAAAAATTTCAGTTGAATTATCTTTTGTAAAAATCGAATTGCTTCCTTAAGATTGATCAGTTTAAAGTACAAATAATTGAACATTAATATCTATTAAATAGATACAAATAGTTCTTGCTCTTGATACCTAAGCCAAGTGAGTGACTTTTTTTCCCAAGGTTCATGTTCGAACTCAATTAGGAATTATTTGAGTTTAGAATTACCTCTTGGTGATTACAAGTCTCCCAATAATTTAAACTTATTCTTACGGCTGGATGGGTTCTCATTTTCAACAAGTACATCTTAACATTTGGCTATATAATTTTGCATAGTATGACAAAGTTACATACATTTACCTAATTGAGTAAGGATCCGACCTTATTTTGTATTGAACTTAAGAAAATGTTTACGCATAACTTTCAATCGACAATATAACAATCGACGTATTAATTACATTTAAAGTTGAATTCCTGGCAATTCACTTTATTAATAATGATGAGTAAGATGTTTTTCAGAGATGTTTATAAAACATTTATACTTTCCTTTACGTAACATCCATTAAGTTTCATAAATATGAAATTCCAATACTTGCATTGATTATTTTTTGAAAATCAATTTTTAATTATCAAAAAATTGCAACTAAATAATATATTATAGATTGTCCATATTTACATTCTAATTTAGATATTGATATTCTTATTTAGAATAACTAAAACAAATTTATTATATATATATAATTATATACTAATATATTTTTTAATCTTAAAAACAAAAATAATTAAATCATACCGTTTTCATTTAATTGCATTCTTCCTCCACAATTTTATTATTTGGTTTTCCTAATTTCAACTATTACTTTTTCTAAATCGCCTTCCTTATTCCAACAAATAAAACTAATATAATAAAGATAATAGCCAAGATTATTATAATGAGAATATAATTTTCATCAAGGACTTCCTCCTTCACTTCAATATTCATATTTTTATCTATTTAACTTTGATTGTAAATTAAACTAACGTTGTAAAAATAAGTATAAGGAGTGTCATATCCTTGATAAAATGCCTAGAAGACTATTAAACCAAATAATATCTTCTAATCTTATGGTAAGGGTACTATATATGATTCATTGTGATAAAATACCTTTAAAGGAAACCTTTTAATCCTCCTCTTTAATTGTTTATAAAGATTTACTATGGTATAATTAACTAGTAGTGTAATATTTAAGTGACTCTATATCCATTTGACAACCAAAGGCTTACATGAAAGATTCCTGATTTGAATAATGCAATTAATATCTATAATATAATAATATGTATTTACATTATTAACTTTAAATCTAAAATACCAGTCTTATTTCTTTTCATAGTATCTACAATTACAGTCAGAGTTTCATCCTAATTTTATTCCACTTGATATTTTATAGTATTATTAAAATACCATAAATCATGAGAATATTATAGATGTGGTACTAAACTATATATGTTCTTTTTAATGGACAATCCATCTTTTGTATAACTTGCATATTGAATTGGAGTAATATTGAAATAGATATCAGTTGAATTTTTAAATTAATAATATGAAATGTTGCTTTCAGTTTATCCTAAGCAATCAATCTTTTCAATCATTAGTTCTTGTCCTTTGATACCAAATAAATTATAGTTTTATGAAAATTGAACTTATTCAATATAATGATTATTAGAATCAATATATTTTAAACCATCTAAATTTATAGTTATACTGTATGCACCAAGACATTATAAGACTATTTTATAAAAGTAATTGGCATCAAGTAATTAGTATTTCAATTCCAATTATGATTTACTAATACTCCATTCCTAAACAGGATTAATCAAAACGAATTCTGATACATTCTTAGACATATAAAACATTTCCACTTTAACAATTGATTTAGAATTTACAATAATAGTGTACCATTTATCAATTGTTAATGGGTTGAATGTAAATTGCGTCTAATTTGATTCTTCTGTATGATTTCCTTTGAATGATTTTCCTAAATGCAAAGCCACTAAATTCTATTCGCTTTACAAACTCAAACAATATGAAGAGATCGTATTTATATGTGAATTCACAATGTTAAGAGTATAAGAGGAATTAATTGGAATTATATGCTAAGTATTAGTTAGATTCATACTAAATACAAATGTGTCTTCATTATAAAAGTTTAACTCAATACTTTAGGAATATACATATATATTAAGATCTCCAGGTTCAACATAATATTTACATATTTCGACACATTGATCATAGTATATTCTTCCATATTCGATTTCCAATGCAATTTGATTATATGCAATTAATAATTAAACATCAGCATTCTTTAATGGCTTCAAAGCTATTATGTAAGTACAATAATAACAGAAGTTTTTATTCGATATGTTAATCTAAATGATTCCTCCAAAAAGATTATTATTATGTTCTTACATGATTTGGATGTCATCTGTTCCATAATATGGAAGTAAATCAAATAAGCCATCATCATTATCTCTATATTATGAATATGTATTAATTGCTACATCAACATCATTCATTCCTTGAATCATTATACGAAATGATTCCTTTCTAATATGCTAATAAAAATAATAAACTGTCTGATTTATATGATGACTAATCAATTGACCATTGGAGATATAATATAATTCTATGTCTGCGAAATTTAATAGCAATTCATAAGTACATTCTTATCTAAATCCAGACACACCAATTATATATGATCCTAGATTGTCAGACTCTCTTATTATTAATACATCCGATTTATATGATATAGATTTATAAGTGTTTGAGTCTTCAGTAGGGTAAGATATAGTATCATTTATTAGTTTATTGACATAGATATCTGGATCGCAATCTTCTAATGGTCGAGCTGCAATCTGAATGAATTCTACAGGAATATCGACATAAAAATAATAATAAGACATGATGTTCTCTCCAGAATACCCTATAAGCATTTCTCCATTCCTAATTATTGTATATTAAGTTGATATCATAATATTAAAATAACCATCTTCTCCATCCACTGTTGTTATATTGTTATAGGAATTACCAAAAATATATGAAAATAATGATTTTTAATCTAATTTTACTGTTATCAATAAAACACAACCTTATTTGTAATTTTAACAATTCTTTAAGTCTTCTTACTCTATTATTAACAATTTATTGGAGATACTAGCACTGATTTCTTCTTCAATATCATAATTAGATGAGCTTGGAAAAATACTATGATTATTATTTTTTAATTCTTTCAAAATACCAGAATAATCTTTGATTGAACAAAACAATTCAATTTCTGTGAATTCGGTATAAGCTTAAATCTAAATAGTATTATTAAGATTCTTCGGAACAAGGAAATATAAATTAGACTATTAATATTATTCGAAGGAAGGGATTGGTACTTATTAAACAGTATTATCTAATAATTCTGTTATACCTGATGCACCTCTAATTATTAAAGAAAATTCATTGCAGCCAAAACTCTATAGTCCTATGTACAAGATACTGTTTTATGTGATGTTTGATAAAGTCAAATAGGTTTAGGAATCAGTAATTTGATATTCAAAGCTTTCATTATTGGGGAATTTATTTTTAGTGCTAATGAAAATACGAAGATAATTATCTTCATTAGTTTCAGTGATGTAAGTTCTTACAATAAATAGCTTTTCTAAATTGTAAGGCGACTGATAGTAGTAATAGGATTAATGAAGATTATCTAATTATGTAATCAGAGGATCTCCATAAAATAATTCCATAAGTGAGCTTGATGATGTAAATTATATTTCATAGGATTCATTTAAACCTAAAGAAATAGAACTAACTTGAACATAATAATATTATTTAGGATTTTCAATAATTAATGTATGTTGTGAACTTCTAAGTGTGAAATCGTTTAGAGTTTAATTTGGAAATTTATCATCAATTACTTTATTTGTACCAATAACATAAGAAATGAAATATCCATAGATTCCATTAAGATGAATATATAAAGGTCCATTTTATCTATATTCAAAATTAAAATAAGTAATTTAATCAATATTAGTTTGTAAATGAGTGTATGGGATACTTTCAGTTAGATGTATATAATTAATCTAGTCATGCGATAATCTGTATACAAGAGGAGTAATTGTATATCTTAGTAACGCTTTTGCAAATATTCTAATGTAATAAGTTCCTGTTAAATTTTAAGTGACAATATCTGTTTTGTATTAGAGAACATCTAATTCCATATTAGCATATCTATCATAAAAGGACGAATTAGGCTTTTCATATATCCTTGAAGAATACGCATCATATTCGCCTGATATAGCTGTAATTTAGAATACTATTTCAGTTATTTCATCTTCTTGAATAGTAAATGAGTATAAATCAGTATCATATTCCATCAAATAACTCCTATGAGTTGTTGATTCTCTTAATTCAATATGTTATTCTTATCCCTTTATAAATATTTAGTAATTCATCTATTCAACATAACTATACACTCCAATTACATATTAACAGTTTGTTTCTATATTTTCATACAAGAGCATAGTTACATTACTCTCACATTCTGTCTTATTATAATAAAATTGTAATGTATTTTCGGATGAATGCATTTCTGAAGATCCCGATTACAACACTTAACCAATCTATATTTTCTCTATTTAATCTTTAGTAATTGAACAATTATAATAATTATCAGGTCCTGCATTTTCTATATAAGCAAATGAGTTCTCAACTTGACTTAGTTCATAGTTATTCTTTATACATTTTTTTAATATGATCATTCCTTGTCCTGTTGGATAATTTGCAGATATAGTGAATGTTTAATTATTTTGATCAAAAACTCCTACAATATATTCAGCCAACTCATTCTTTACTAAAAATCCAGATTCAAATGAATACAATGATAAGATTCTACTATAGTAATTACTCAAATAGGCAAAAAAGGAATAACTGGAAAATTCACCCTATCCATTTATTGCTATTATAAATTTAGTCCCATTTCCTGCATTAATTCGATTATTTGAAGAGATTGTTATCGATTCATAACCTAAATCTAATTTAGATTACCATGGATATAATTTATAATCTAATGAACATTCATCTTATTAACAAGGGGATATATATAAATCAGGATTACCTTCAAATGGATGAATATCAAAAGATAATGAATTTCCATTCAAAAATTATATGTACTCATCTTAAATAGTGAGTTTATAATAATTCGTTTTACTTTAAATTACTAAATCATCTGTTCTTTCAAATAATCCAAGATCTCTAACAAGTTCATAAAATGAAGACAAAAAATATAATTTTGTATAAGGTGCCCCTATCAATAATACTGTTAAATTGCCTTTCAGATTTGTACTATTTTTATAAATTACCACGCCTTTTCCAATCATCCAAATTTCTTCAGCCTCGTACTAATTCTAGCTAGGCGATGGTGTTTCATTCCCTTCGTTAATATAAAAATGAAATGACTCATTCAATTATGTATTCTTGTCCTAAACATAATGAGCTCTTATTAAGATTCTATCAATCGAATCCATTGAGCTTGGCATACCAATCTTTAAGATGCTCTCTGTCTCATTTTCAAATTTAACTATAATTGCATCTCCCAAACTTAAAACTTCTTCTTCTTCATAATGAATTGTTAATTCATAATCGCAATCCTATAAACAATACACTCCTAAGTAATAAGTCGTATTAGCAATTAAGTCCTATTCTTCAATTACACAAACATCCATCCCTTCATTTCCACATAAATCATCATATAAAGTTGGACTAATTATGCATTTATGATTACTATTCATTTACTTTGCTTATGTAAAGTGCTGGGAAAGAGCTCTGATCATGTAATGCTCTCAAAACTACAAAAATGTCTTCATTAGGTATTACATTCTCTACAAGGAACTTATAAAAGTGAACAGGATAAAGAACAGATGTTGAAGATCCTGGTACTTTCCTAAAATTGCATTCAGAAGACTATATTACCCATAAAATTCATATCGTTTCTCTATTTGTAATTCCAATATTTCCGAATCATATTACTGTGCAAGAGTTAGTTTAAATAGCAAGATCAAAAATAACATTTTAAAATCAATTAATAAGTATAATTTACAATGACTTATCAAATGGAAGCATAATTTTGATTAAGAAGTACACAACAAGAGAACATAGCTTTCGAAACTAGTAATCAAAATTTTGTAAAACCAATCATAAATCTTAAAAGAGATATAAATTATACTTTATATTACAAAAAATGGAATAATCCGTAAGGTTTAATTAATCTATGAATCATATCCAGTAATATAGGAAAGAATATTCTCATAAAAAAAAGGTTGAATAATAAAGTAAGACAATTTTATTCTTTATGCAAAGAGAATTATTAAAAATTATATAAATTAATGATATATATATATTAATATAATTTGTATTTCCATAATTCTAAATAAATCATTATTAATTCTATTGCACTTATTTTAGAAAATGCTCTAAATGTTTAGTTTGTTATTTCAAAAATTACATTTCAGATTCCATTCTTTTTTCTTCTAATTCTCTTATTTCTTTAAAACTACGTTAAATTGCATCTAATTCATTTTCTAGTAGGATTTTTGAATTTTCTAAATATATCTTCTTTTTTTCATAATCAGCAATTTTAGAATCCTATTCACTTTTACCAATTTCAGATTCTGCTGCTTTTCTATTTCCAAATACAACAGATCCAGCATAGAGAGTTTAATATGCTGCAAACGTTAATTTTAAATTATCATATACTCTCATTAATAATAGTCCTCTTTCTGGACAATTGATAGCGCTCTATCTTATAATCTCTTCGAATAATTAACTATGTAAATCTTCTCTTACAGGACATATACCACTCTTACTATTATATTTTCATTTAATTTTTACCGAGCTTATCTCTCAATTAATCTATCGTTTAATCCAGCTTCCAATTAATTAAGTTCATCTCTTTTAACATCATTGACGCTAACAACCTATTTAAAGAAATGTCTTTCATGTTCAAATCTTCTGGGTGGAAAAAATTTATTCAAAATTTCATCAATGGACCATTTTTGATCTAAAGGTTACAGTTATTATTTTTTTTTTTAATTTAAAATTTGTTCTTGCATTTCAAGTTACATTTCATCTTCATTTATTTCAATAGGCTCTTCATATCTTACTAAAGTAGGAATATATTTAGGATATTTTTTGAATGTTTCTTCTGTTTGTGACATTGATAAATATATATATATATGTGTATATGTATATATATTTAATATAAGAAAAAAAATATAACAAAACAAGTAATTATAATAATTAAAATCACAACAATCCCAATTCATTCAATATTTAGCTCATTATTAGTATAATTTTGGATTATTCAGCATTATTCACACTTGAAATAAGGCATACAAGAAATGCATAGTCATCATCACTATAGATCCTGTTAGAAACAATCAAGTCAGTTATTTTATTTTTAAAGTGTGTGTCTGTTAATTATGGTATTTTTTTAGCAATGCTTTCCCAATCAATATCTTATTGTATTTCTTTTTTTTGTGGCCGTGGCTGCACTTATTAAATTGAAGTTGATTACTTATTGGACAAGTCTTATTGATAAGACTTTTATCAACTCTTCTAAAGAAGAGAGCTGGAGTGATAGTGGTCTTGTTCTTGTTGTTCATTTCTTGGATTCTCTTTTTACATTTTTCAAAATTCTTTTGATGTTCGATATTGGTGGTTTAGATTTTTTTAAGGAAATAGTTATTTTTGAATTTCTCAACGGATGGTCTTTTTTATTGGATTTTTTAGACCTTGTCATATGTATTAAGGAATTCTTTGTATTGATCAAGGAATTTGAAAACAGGTGAAGGGGTACGTTTAAGTAGTTTACTACTTGAATTGGTTTGGGAGAGAGTGCTTTTGGCGGTCTCCACATGATGAAGATGTTAAAGCATCTATTACAATATGATTCGCCGACCTCCTAGATTGCGTTAATCTGGAGAGAATACCTTGCTCATTAACGATTTTTATTAATTAACAAGATGATTATAATTATGCCAGCCTATAAAAGCAACTTGGAAGTGCAGATCAAATAAGATTAGAAATAAGGAATGGGTCTTATAGATCATGAACAGACAGACACGTTCCCAGTATGGAAATTTAGAGGTGGTTCAACTACAATATATGAGGAGAGTAATAATAAATGCATTTTTCAGATTAAGTATATACAGAGAGTACTGAGATGTTACCAAATAAGAATGTGCTCTTGAAAATTAGTAAAACAAGTAAGGCTCTACAAATTTATTAACTTTTATAGAAAATCAATACGAAATCCTGTTGTCAGCAATATAACCAACATTTATGGTTGTCAAGGATATCAAATCCATTAATGGATCTGAATATCCCCTTGTAGTTAATTCCATCATTCGCTTGGGAAGAGTGTACTATTTATACACTATTAATTTAAAGTGAGTACAAGGTCATTGAAGAACGCAACAAGAATATGCAGACCTTTCAAGCTCCCTGTTCTATCAAGGTATGTAAATTCGATCATCTAATTTTAGCATTCCTTCCTCTGTGACAACAATCTGACATATTAATGTAAATTTTGTTTCATGGAAGGAAGACAAAGTAGAGACCAACTCTTTCTCACTAACATTTGTCGTTGTACTGGTAATGGATAAGCTGTTCATTTGGACTGC
The DNA here is from genome assembly GCA_000733375.1 of Paramecium sexaurelia. Classification (NCBI taxonomy): domain Eukaryota; phylum Ciliophora; class Oligohymenophorea; order Peniculida; family Parameciidae; genus Paramecium; species Paramecium sexaurelia. The sequence continues at coordinate 25,997 of JPFM01000166.1, forward strand.
CTACGTTATTGGGTAGATTCCAATATAATCAAAGAAGAAACTCAATTCGGCTTGATTCTCAAATGGTTGTTTTCATTTTCTATCTTAGGAACAAACAACATGAATGCTCCATCTGCAAAGAAAGTCTCCCCATTCGAGTTTAGTATGAGGATTAATACTTCGATCTCTTTACACTTGAAAGACCTGATTTCCAATACATTCTCGTTGAAGTAAAACTTCTCTATCAATATCATTAGAATATCAATTAAGAAAAAAACATTTGCAATGAAATCTATTTAATCCACAGTCTTCTCGCTGAGAATATTAAAATTGTAATACTTTTCCAAATATACAAGGGAAGAGGATTCCAATGTGATATCAAAGCATAAGATATTACTGTTTCTAGACATCACGCTACCATCAAATTAACTGATGGCAATTTTGTCATTCAAGATAATAAAAGTAAATTTGGAACATTGGTGTCTATCGAAAAGAAAATTTCTATTGATTGTGCAGCATGCAGTTTGTAAATTGGTAAAATACTTATTAATTTTATCTAATCTGATTATATTTAAAAAGGTAAACTTGTAATTAAATATAGGCGCACCTTCAACCTAGCACAAACTTACTTAACTACCTTAAATTAATAAATAATTAGATGAAGATGAACCTTAGATGGATGATGATTCTTTTCAATTAGAGAATAAATGATAGTGACTTTTATATTATTTTAATTTTATATTTATCTTCTCTAGATATTATATAATTTATCTATAATTTTAATGCAAAAAGCTAGCATTTTTAATAGGAATTTTAAGCTACTCTTCAATAAAAACAAGTACTAAAATTTGACTGGTAAATGGAGGATTCATAATTGTAGCTTAATAAGGTCATAATTAAACACATCTTGGATGGGTGTCTCCTGTAGATTATAGATTTGGAAGAATCATGTTGTACATCACTTGTGTTATAGGATCGTTTTGTGCTTATTAAGACCCTGGTGTCTTACATGAAACAGTATGATTCACAATTAATTTTAGTTTGGCCATTTCAAATAACCACCTAGATATGTGTTGGTAAGATGTCTAATTTAATGAAATAGGGATTTGGAAAAGGACTTGAATCTGAGGAGAAGAAATTGAATCAACAAATATTGGACAGACATCATGCAGAAGAATAATTAGAGCATTTCAAACACAACCTTACATAATATGATGGCAAATGATTTAATATATATATATATATACAAAGATAATAATAAATATATAATAATAAATTAAATAATTTACAAATATCGGATAACAAAAAAAATCATTCACTATTCTAAGATTTACAACAGAACTTCTTTGATAGGCTTAGATCTCTTCCTTATAGCTTTAACCAATCCAATAGCATCTTCAAGAGCATAATTTAAATCCAATACTAAATGAAGTATAATAGTTTAAATGCTCCTTTAAATACCATCAGTGCAATGGATATAGACACACTTACCTTCATCAATTAGATTTTTCAAGATATGATGAGCCTGAACACCTTTCTTTAAGAAAGATCTTTTATTGCAATCTCTTATGGGACAATGTGAATATGTTATCTGATAAGATTCACAAGATTTTCTAATTTGATCAAAATAATCTTCTTATAAATCTTTGTTAATAAGATCCTCAACTGTTTATAAATTAACTATGGCGTCCACACCTAATTTCTAGAGAATGTGAATTTCACTAAATACTTATTTTTATAATCTTACTCACTATATATGAATGAACCAACATAGATATTATCCAAAATTTAATTATAATTGAGATCAAAATTAACATCCGAATCTACAATCTCAATTACATTATTAATGATAGGTTGTTGAGTAAATACTCTAACTCCATTTCTTTCCCATTTTTGATTTTGTTAGTATTTATAAGCATAGGAATTAATTGATTTACTTGGAATTTCTAATTCTAATTTATACTCGTATTCATTCTCCTCAGTGATGAATTAAACTAGTTGAATTTTGGATCTTCCCTTTTCTGAATATAAATTTACAAACATCTTTGAATCTACATATGAGTTCACTTTTATTCTTATTTTCATATGGCTCCAAATATCTTCTACATCATTTTTGTTATTCAAAACTCTGTTTATTCCATCTTCCCATTCAACAATCTGTCGGTTGTTTTATTTAACTATCACATACCTGTAATTCATCGGTAAACAACAACACTCTACTTTAGCTCTCCAAACATCACCTGGATTCCATTCCATTTATATTCCATTTTATACATTCCATTATACTTAATGACAATCTCCAACTATCAAAATCACTTCTCCATAATTCACATGTCTTTAAATGGAAATAGAGCTCATTTTGTTTAAATATATAATTATCAATTACTTTTAATAAATAAATCTAACCTAAATATCGTTTTCAAATAATATATTAATTTCAAAATTAATAATAATTCATACTTGTTATTACTCATTATTAATATATATATTATCATTATTAAATAATCAATTAAATCGTTCATTCTTCGCATTATTTACCAACATTATTGTCATAATATGGAATCTTCGCAATCCATATTTATTACCTAATAATTATTATAAATTATAAAAAATATGTTAAAATTTAAATTCACAATTGTTTTAATTATTTTCCATCTAATTTTTTATAACAATTTAGTTCTTATATTAATAAAACTCATTTTTACTATCATATTTTGTTATATTACTATATTATAATATTTTTCAGCAGTAATTATCAGTCTTTTATTTCTAAATTTTCGTTAAATTAAAAAATCCATTAATATGATGATTTATCATAATTAATACCTTTATTGTTAAGACGAAAATATTTTATTTTATTTAATGAGACATAAATCAAATGAATAAAAAATTTATATTGAAGGATCAAACCTATAATTTATTGATGAGTCAAATAACACTTTTAGACCAAGATTTTCAAAACATAAAAATTTCTATACTAAGAAATCATTGTTTGAATATAATTACGTAACACCAACTTAGAAATATGCTAAATAAATTTTAGATAAGATATGTCATGTGAATAAAAAAGTATTGATAAATGAAAGACCAGAATCATCATTTAAAAAAAGAAAAGAGTTTTCTGTAGATTAATCTTTAATTACAAGAGGATAAACATAAAGAAAATAAATTAGAATCAAACCAATGCCTATTCCAAATATCTAAAACAATCTATTAGATTAAGATTGGTTAGCCTTTGTCTTAGATTGAAATTTATTGCATCTCTATTGGATTAATAAATTGATTTGTCTTGAATGAATATTTTTTTAAGTTTCATTTTAGTATTAAAATGTCTTTTTAATTTTCTACCTAGTATAAATTAAATTTAAAATTATTAATATACATAAAAAATATATTTGTACTAAAAGCTAGACGATTTAGTGATAAATTTAAATCAAACATAAAATCAATATTCAAATTGTTCTCCTGCTGACATCCTTAATGCTAGTTGCTCTTTCAAGGTTCTTAATGATTTATTTAATAAACCAATAGTTTAAGAAACAACATCTCTATCAGAATCTCTTAGAATTATAAAATGATTAATTTACCTCTATGATCTAGAATCTTAATAATCTTAAGCTTCTTATTCACAAATAGTGAATCTGTCATTTCTAGATTATTGAAGCATTTCTAATCTTTAATTCACATTATCAAGTGTAGCTTGAGTTTATTCGATTACTTCATTTACTCTTTCTGTTTATAATAAATAAATTACAATGCCAAATCTGATATGGCAGAGGCTAATGTACTTTCAGTTGTATTGATTGAAATAATCAGTAAATTTCTAGTCTTCTAATATGCTTGAATTCTTTTCTCCTCTGAGAACTTCTCTAGATCCATAGAATCATGAACTTATTCTAATAATTGATCAATAAGCAATATCACATTCTCTACCTAAGCTGAATCCTATAATTAATTAACTCTTGAAGTTATTGTAGCTAATGCTTTGAACATCTTACCCCAAGAAGTTCTATAAGTAAATTTGCCTATTCATTATATGTAATAGTTTATATACTTGCTTTCTTTATAGATGATCCAAAATGCTTTTATAATAATTCGATACCATTATTATTTAATTGAATAAATGAATTATCATGACTTTATAGATTTTCTGAGAAAAGTGTTCTAGCTTATATTAATATAGCAATAACATCTTCATGTTCATGAATTTTATGTTAATGCTCATCATTTTCTTCTTCTCTTTATGAATCCAATTAATTCAAATCTTCTTTGAATTCTTTAAGCTCTCCTTACTTTTAAGAAATCAAATTCTATAGGATTTCTCTTTTTGGATAAAGTTCGCCTTCTAATCTTGCCTCCAACTTAATACGTTCATTATCACTAATTTTGATATTTTAATCCAAATTTTATAGATCCTTTAAAATTGACTGAAATATAATACCACAGTACAAGAGTCTTAATATTCTCTATGTGAAACATCTTCTTCTTTCTAATCTTAATAATATCTATCTTCAATTTATTATAAAGTTCCCATCAATCTTTCAATTGGTTCTTAAGTTTATAATTATAAGTAAATTGTATCAAGAAGAGTGTGACCAAACCTGTTTTGATCAAGTTACTCTATTTATTATTTCATATCTATATCTTCTAATGCATAGTTTAGCACTATGAGAATTGACAATATTACAAATTTGTTCACGTTTTTCATGAAAAAAAAATATAACAATTTTTTTATTAATTTAATAATATAATTCATTTATTTTATAGAGGTTCTGCCATAACTGAAATTTCACCATCATTGGATCCACATATAAAAAACTTCTTGTCTTTTGAGCAAGTTATAGATAAAACAGGTGATTTGGCTGAAATTTAAAATCTTTTTAGTTATTATAAATAAGGTAATGATCTTCTGACCAATTCCCCGTTTTCAGTACCATATATCTAGATAGTATAAATTATCAAAAGTTACCAAGATATCTTAGAAGAGATTATTTCTCATAATTTAACAATCAATTAAAGATGAATTTTGTTCTTATTGAACTTTCAACAGAAATCCATTTATAGAATAACTATAAAGCTGATGATCATGTGCTGAATAGAAGATGATACAAAATAATGGTCTATTACTCAAAACAATAGCATTAATAGGGTTCTTATTAGGATGAATAAATGACCTCATCAATTAACCACTATAAAGATTGTATAAGTAAATGAAACCATTAGTACACCCAGTGGCAAAGAGTTTCATACTAGTAGATACATGAATACAATTAATCTAAGTGATATCAATAAGTTACTTAATTGTGATGATCAAAATACATAGATTTGGACTATAATTTATATATATCTTTTTGTTTATCAACATTCCACAAAATGACATGCCCACTTTTATCTCCAGAAATGATTATTAATTCTTTTTTATCTGAGGCTAATGCAGTAATGGTACTAGTATGAATTTAATAAACATCAATAATTTGGTTGTTATCATTTATAATAATTAATTTTCCAAGTTGATAACCTCCACATATAAATAGTTTACCCTAATTAAATACTAAAATAGGATAAGATTATAATTGAGCAGACACATCCCAAATATTAAAAAGTTCACTTTAAGGTTTTTCAAAATGATATTGTTTTTCTTTCTCTAATTCACATTAAAATGGAGGTTAATTTGATTAAGTATCAGTTTGGATTGTGTATTTAAGATAATCAATCTTACCTTCTTTTCTTATACATAATAATCTCACATCTGAAATCCATTTGATTTTTACTATTGCTCTGTTGCTTGCTTATTATAAATCAATAATTGGTTTCATAGTATTTGGTATTTTCTTTTTATTTAATGGCCTATAAACCTTCAAATCTTAAGAATTTGAAACAAAATGATTTTCTGTATTAATTTGTCTTACAAGGTGAGGTTTGAAAAATAATTACAAAGGAGTTATACCAAAATTTATCACTTATGCTTCTATGCTATGTCTATTTTCTTCCATCATTTGTAAGGTGAGTTATGAATCGTAGGTTACATAAAAATAAATATTTAAATGTTTTTCCGCTTCTTTACCTCTCTATTTATATCCAAATATTAAATCAATCCACTCTTGAATACTTTTTTAGGTTTCTTCACTCTCAAGTGCATTTCTTTAACCAGTAATATACAACCATGGATTATTATTCGACCATTTAGGTAATGAAACATTATTTACTCTTACTCCAATTTGGGTTTTACCAAATTATAAATTTTATAAATTCAGAAACATTTCAGGCAAACAATACATTTCTGGTATTAATTCTCTTATATCTGCAATATCTTCTGTTGCACACCGAAAACTTTCCACTATCGAATAAAAAAGACGATCAGCAACATCAAAATTATTCCCCTAGATCTCCTTTGCAATTGTTGTAAATGGCTCTAATCTTATAAGAAATTAAGAAGCAATAGCTAATGATGAATAATGAGATCCATAATGAAATGCTGGAATATCTCCACTTTATTTAGACTGTTCAAATCTCTCTATATAACTACTTATTCTTTAACTATTTCCTAATGCTCCCATAGTTTTTTACATATCTCTTAATTGACCTTAAGGATATATCTCTGGACTAATCTCTTAACCAATTTATTAATTTCTTGATTCACAAATTACCCAAGGAAACACAGGATATTAAGTTAAATCATTGTAACTCCTAGATGCCAAATTGTTTAATATTAATAAATAATCAAAATTACTCATTTATTATCTAATTATTATTAAATTTATACTTATTCCATTTCTACATATACCCCTGCTTTTCCAATATCTTAACTGGATCTATTGTTTTACATTAATTAAAATATGGAGCCTAACTACTTTAATTATAATTAAATAATTTAGATGATATTTCTTCCAAATCATTTGAATCAAGAATATTAATAAACAATGATTTCCTATTACATAAAATTAACATCCTTACCCATCAATGAATAATATCTCTAATGCTGTTCTCTTTTATAAATATTTCTTCTTTATTATCATTACAAGATTATAAATAGGATACTTTTTCATTAACTTTTAATTCTCTTTTAATTCAAAAACTTCCAAAGCTATATGCGATCTTTCACTTTTTAAACGCTCATACTATAATAAAATATGACTATTTGTTAAACTCATCAAAGCTGAATAAACATAAAGACCATTTATAACTATAACCTTTTTACCTTTAAATGTATTATCTTCATATTATTTAATATCATCTACTCCTAAACTCTTTTGATTTGCAATCGTCTTAACAGCATTCTTTATATTATTACCAAATGCCTTGCCCAAATTCAACAACTGAGTAGCTGCTTACATTGTTTAAGAATTTATTGGTTGTCTCTGTCCATATAACTATTCCAATTTTTCATTATCCGCCCCCAAAACCAATGGAGCTATTTGTGGAGTTTCATACACAGGTTTATTCTTCAACAATTCTGGAATTATGGGGACACTTTTTATATAAGGTCTTGAAAATGATTTCGTAAGCAATTTTGATATTTTTATTCTGAAGTACTTACTCTAATTAAATTCCTCTTCTGCTATATCTTAAATGATATCATTTCTCTAAATACATCCTTAATCTTAAGAAAGCCAACCATCATTCAAAAATAGATAATTTAATGATTTACTATAATTATTTCTACCAATTCTTTCCTTCTCACTTTCTTTATAAATCCATTAGACTTTTCTATCCTCTATATCAAAACATTTATTCTCCCCCATTTATTATACATCTTTTAAGACCTTCTACGGAGAGATTATCGATTCCATCGACCATTATTAAGGAATATTAGCCTTTATTTATATTTGTTCTTTTAATAAACTACTTTAAATAATCTTATCACTTAAATAATCCAATGATTAATCATCTTATAAATATTTATCCAAAATACAATCTTACTCTGGTTCAGATTCTTACAATAGACCTACCATAAATTGTTATAATTATGATCTTTCATTCCTTTATTTGGAAACTTAAATTATTAAGCTAAAACATTTAATAATTTCCTTGAAATTCTCATGTTTTCTTATCTTAGATAAAATACGACTCAATTCTAATGATTTTTCATATTAACATATTTCCAACGATATTACATAACTTATAACAAATTAATGTAAGGTAGATTAATTACTACTTTCCAATATGATTTCATAAACGTAATGATTTTGAATTTTGGTGTCAAAGAAAGATTAAATTTATTAAGCTAAATTAACATGATTAAAACATTTGAATATCTAAGTTGCTTATTCTATAATTATTGAATAATATATATTAAGTACCTTCTAAATTACCATTAATTAGGTAATCCTTATTGATTAGATTATAAAATCCATTAATTTTCTCAATCAATTGAGGATAATACTACTTCAATTCAATTAAATATAATGCCATCTGAATTATATTTTTCCATAATTGAGAATCTGTTGAAAAGTTTTTACTTTATTCGCTATAAAAAATATACTTTAAATTTTATACTGGATTTAATCTAATATAACATTCATCTATTTCTCAACTTCTTACTGATTACAATCTATACCCCATTTTAGTAATTCATAAATGTAATTTGACCCTATAAATTCAGATTTCAATACTTAAACAATAAGGGTTGAATGAAGTCGACTTCCAATTTCGTAGATCTAATTATTTTAATCTACTTTACCAAATTTTGTTTCCTCTATGCAATTAATACTTTAAGAAGATCATTTTGAAAACTTGTCTACCCCAGAATAAGTATTGAATTGCCTTCATGAGATTTACATAGGCAAAGTAGATCTTACAAAATCTAAGCCTTTAGATTTTCATCAGTTACAAATCCCAATATTTTCATAATAGTATTAATTATGCCTTCATTTTTAATTTAATCACTTTCTTCAATAATTATTGGTTCATTTAATCCAACTTACGTTTTATCAATCATCCAACTCATTAGTTAATTATAAATAGAAGTAAATGACTATAATTTTTTACTCTCAATCTGTTCAACCTCTTTATTTGTTTTGGCTTAAGAAGGTTTTGTTGAAATTAAGGATTGTTTATTTTATTTTTCAATTGGAGAATCTACTTAAGGTTCTATAGGTTCTCGATAACCTTACATATACATGTAACATTCTTTTGCTAATTTATTAATTTCTTCTAATTCTTTTTTAAAAGCTTCATGATCACTAATATAAAATTATGTAAATACAATTCATTCTTTTTTCCTTACTCTCCTCCGCAAGTGTAAAGTGAATTAACTGCATCAACATCAATTTTAATATGAAATTTCTTTTTTCCTTTTTAATTAACAGAAAATGAAGTAGATTTAGATTGTTGAATGTCGGTTTCAGTTTCAGGAATAGATTGAGCATCATGGTCATGTCTTTATTATTTATCAAAGGAATCTTATGACAATTTAAGCTAATTAAACATAGATGGATTTTAAGAAACATTTTCAGAATCAAATTTAGTGAATTAGTTTCCTTAATTTTAGAGGTCATCAAAGTCTTCTTATTATTGTTTCAAGTATTATTATTGAGTGTTAATATTTGGATTAGGATTCATTACATTTATTTATTCTATAACATTAGTTATATATTCAATCGCTTAATGAGTTTAAAGTTTATAATTTTGGAATTATTGTTAAAAGATGAGATGAAGGAAATAAATTATCAAGCTTCTTATATCATTATATGGTGTTGATTTGAAAATAAAAAGTAATTAATCTATGATATTATGTTAGTTCCAAATTTGAAGTATGAGATTAGTTTTTACTCTTTTATTTTATTTGTCAACCAGAAATTTCTAAAAATGATAATATTTTTACTTATAAAATGGTTAAAATCTGGAAAAGTAAACAAGGAGAGATTTTAGATATGAGATACTAATCAAATAAAACTAAATGTTCTGAAACATTGGATTGTTAATTATACAAATAAAAGATCTTTTCTAAGAACTACATTTGAAATGACTATTTACAGTCATCAAAATGAAGATTAAAACATTGATTTTCGGTATAAGCAAATACTAGCATATCTAAAATATCTTTAGATGATATAAGGTTTTGATAATGTTAAGGATTTTGTAAATATACTTGACATGCTAATTAAATGTATTTTGAAAACACTTGAATACTAATACATAATTAATGTAACTTTGGATTCCATAAGATATAAATAAACAAATGATCTAACAACCGATTATCTCCTATATTAGATTTAGTTTCATTAAATAATTCAACACATTTTTCGTTAATTAATGGTTTTTTAAAACTCATAATAATAGAAGCAACCGTTGAGAAAAATTAACAATTAAATGCTTCTGCTTGTAATTAATGATTATTCTTAAGTATTTAATTAAGCAGTTCAAAAATATTAGATATATTAGTAAATGCTTGATTAATTTGATTGTATAGAGTTCCAGATAAATGTAACATAACATAAAATAATTTGAAACCTCCAGAAAATTAAAAATTGTGCTTTTGTGATATAATTGCTCCTGATTTGATTTATAATGTAGCATTACAATTACCCATAACATCAATAACGTAATTGCCATCTGTAAATTCAGGGATATATATTGACATTATTCTTTCAAAATATTTATCCAAACATGCTGGCAATGTTTATAATTATTTATAATCCATTGGTAGTTATCCATAAATTGATTAAATAGTTTTAATTCTAATTTATTAATTTATTGTTATACTTTGTTGATGATTAATTCATTATAATTATGCATTAGGCTGTGCCAAAAAGATTTTCACAAATTGTAAATCTAGTCAATGTTATATTCTAATTTAGACGAGGGAAATCCAATGGAATTGTCTTGGCTTGTTCATTGTTGAAATATAGCTTAAATTCAATACAATCTTTACACTCAAGTATGAAGAAGAGAATTTCTTTGGGGATTCATGTGATATCCCTATGAAATTGATCCCATTCTTCAATCGACCTATCAAATAAGCTCCAATATCTGGTTCCTAATATATAGTAGGAATTATCCTATAATAGACATTGCCTTTTAATATGAAGCATTCTATCCCACCTCCTCCTTATTATCCTTATCCATGCACACTAATGATTTTCTGAACTCCCATGTTCTATTAATTAAATAACTCATAATTGACATTCTCAACTTATATCCATATACAAAACCCAAATCCATCAACGAATGGCCAAGTTACTTTCTCCACTTTCATTCCACTACCCATACCAGAGAAATAGAACAGATTTTCTTATTCTTGTCGAAGTGATTCCTATATTTTCGGATTTCATCTACTTTATACAATGTCAACAATGAATTAAAATATTCTGCTTCTAATTTTAATGGTAGCTCTTTAAAGTAATGTTTCAATACTTCCCTTGACAAATAACCTTTTTGTGCTGATAAAATTGCTAATCTAATCTAATTTAATTTTAAAATCCTAATAATTACATCCTAATATAGACAATCTTGAAATGAACTCAAAAGTGAATTGTATTTATAATTTAACAATGTTTCCTCAAATCTTAACTAAGAAGCATTTGATACAATGTTGTATAATTAATTGAATTCACTCACAGTTTTTCCTTATTTATCTTAAAACATATTATTATATTTAACATAATTGATTAATCAATTACATCATTCAACAAGCAATCCCAAAAAAAATTAAAATATCATATAACTTTTAGTCATAATTTTCCTTTGCCCCATTAGATAATACTTAATATTGAAATGAAATTTGACATGATTTAAATTTTATAATTTTATCTTCTAAGATTTAAGTCTAATATACTTAAATTTACATATTGAAATTTAATTATTAATAATAAATTTTCATTTTTATAAGATTTTTCTATGAGTATTGAATTGTTCTCGATCCAAGACTTGGCTGTGTCTTTCTGTAAAAAAATTATTTCTCTTGCTGGCTTAATAGATTAATAATAATTATATTACAAACTTCTTCCTCCAAAGGTTCTTCATGTAATCCATGCAAATTTAATTTAAAATCAAACTTTTTCTTCATTGTTTACTAAGCAAATTATATGTATTTCTTAACAATCTCATCTGCCTTCTATGTAGTTTGTTTATTTATATGTTATGATTTAGTGCCCAAGTCACTGATTATTTTTTTGGAATTAGATGATTTAGCTTTGGTACTCACTAATTTTTGATTTTATTATGAATTATACTATGATGGAATCATATATTTAAATTCAACTTTCTATTTACTTTCGACTGTGCTCAATCCTTTAATTTAATCATGTATCTTAAGCATAAGATCTTCAGATATTGGAGGTGGTCTTTTGTAGGTTCTATCAGTCAGACAACCTCCCTTGGCAATCTTATCAATCTAATGAGTTGTAATTTTTTTTGGCAAAGTTTAATAAACCTTTTTTAGAGCTTCTTGTTTAGTTGAGGTACTACTATGCATACTGCCATTATTATTATTATGATCTTATCTTATACTTTTTTATTAACCTTAAAATCCTTAAACTGAAGTGCTTACGGGTAACTAATCGGATGAAACTGCACTTCTTAATTGTTTCATTTTTTGATATTCTCTAAGCATTCTCTAAATGGTTTATGAATCACTCTGCATTCTAGTAAGTTTAGGCTTAGCATCGAAATCATTAAATTATTCAACTCCATTACCTAATTCTAAGGGTTCCTCCTTATTCTACTTCATATTAGAAGATATTCTAGATTCACTCTTAGAATTATTTCCTATCAATAGACATCATCATACCTTTCCTACTACTTTCAGGTTATTTACGCTTAACACTCTTATTCTAAGTAGATTACTTCTTAAGTTTCCCATATAATTAATTGACTTATACAATGCAATCCTTTAAAGTAATATCCGAGTGTTCCGATTGATTCAATTATTAAAGATTTCTAATGAGATGCAATCCTCTCAAATCAAGATTTTATTTATTGATCTCCTCACATCCTTCCTGGTAAATATCATGTTCTTCAGTTTCAAAACTGATATTATCTGTCAATTTTGAATTCAGCACCTGCCGACTAATTACTTATTATTTACTCTATTCATTATCCTTCTAATAAAACAATTTATCAAATCTATTATTTCGTTTATTCATTATCTTATAAGCATTTGTAACAATCAAATTCGAATGAATATGCTTGTAATTCTGAGTGTAAAATTCTGTAAGTATATCTAAACGTGGCTTAACTTCATCTTAGTTGTAAAATCTTGTAATATAACATTACCAACACCACATACCTTTTCATATATTCCATCCTCTCATCTAAGATTACATAATCCTTAAAATATATTACATGCGAGGCATGAGGAATCTAAGCAATAATTTCGTTAATTGGTTTTGCAAAGTAGAAATTAAAAGCTTCAAAGTATTTTTCTTGTAAATAAAATTTCATCTTCTTCCTAGCACCAATTTTGCATAAATCACAACTCTTCATTTTATTAAATAATTCATATAAAAATCAAAGACCTTCTAAATTAATTTTTGAATTAAACTGATACATATATATATATATATATAAATCACTTTTACAATAATTACATTTCCAACTTTTTATTGTCTTATGCTATCACTCGAATCTATAATAATAATTATTTCATTTATATACCCTATCTTCCAGATCTTTAATCTCCTCTTCATAATCCACCTCTCTTAACAACTCTCTTAATTTCAAGTTCTCTTCCTCCAAGATTCTAATCTAATTTAAATATTTGAATTTTCATATACATTTTCAATCACTTTTTCTTTACTTTCATTACACTATTATCTCCTGCTCACTTTCTCATCGTAATTTGCTGTATCATATTTAAATCTATATTAAACTTCTTCATGTTTCAATTTTTGATATGATATCTGGTGTTATTACACTTCCAATTATAAGGATTCTATTTTCTAGTCTATCTTCATTTCCTCTTAAATTTATTAATTCAACTTTTCATTCTCTATTATCAATCCAGTAATCTTCTCTTCTAGATCCATAACCAAATTTTCTATCTTATTTTCTTGATTCATTTACTCTAATTCCTTCAATTTCTAACAATCAAACTATTCAAACTATTTTAATAAACTTTCATATTATCCTTCCAATTCTTACAACTTTTTTGATTAAAGGTCTTTCTCTTTTCTAAGTAATTCAACATTACTTATTTTCAATAGTTATTAATTATCTTAATTTAATTTTTCATTTAATTTTGAAAGCATTAAAATTTTGTTTTCTAATTCTTTAATGAATTATGTACTATTTCCTCTTTAAATATTAGATTCTAACTAAAATATTTATTATTATAATGCATGATTCTAATTCTTAAGAATATTAACATCTGATTCTAATTTTTGGGTAGTCGTATGAGATACATTTTAATTTAATGGTTGTTATGAAACTCCTCGAAATTAGACATTAGGTTTAGTGATTGGAGAATTTGCTTAAAAATGCTTTTAACTATAATTTTTTTACAAAGGCGAAGTAATTTGTTGTTATTATTATTATTATATTTGAAATTGAGTATTCCTACGAAGTGGAGCAGGACTCATGAAAATAGTATTATTTTCATTAAGTCTGCTTGCATTATTAATACAAGGTTAATCAAGTGTTTGATTTTACTATTTGACTTTGAATTGAACATTATAATTTTGATTATTTTTATAATCACTATTAAGAGTTATAGCAGTTTTGAATGATTTGTGTTTAGGTGTTGTACCACAATTGTCGAAATCTTGATTGAAATCAATTTATGATAATGGTTGTCTTGGTGGGATATTTTAGGTATTCATAACTGTTAAATAATATATATTTATATAAACAAAATTGTTAGTAGCATATCAACCAAATGATTGATCTAATGCTTCTTTTCTTTTGGTCAATTCTTGAACCTAAAATTCTAATAATTGAATTCTTGAGATTAATTGTTTTTTCTCTTCAAGGAAGAGTTTCTTTTCATCATGAAATTACTTCTTCTCTTCTTCATATCGCTTAAAACGTTCACGCACTTTTTATTAGATTTGTTATAACTAAACTTTGATTTAATGAGATGGACCAAAATCAGAAGTTTGACTTGAAATTGATTAACAAAGTAGAAATTCTTTATGCTCAGTATTTTATTTGCGTGCAATTGAAATCTCACTTTTCTATGGAGTTACTGAAATTCTTGCAAAATTGTTGATACTTGGTTCATTCAAACTCTTTCGACTTTAAATAGTTTTTGTAATAGATGGCGATTTACTCTACATATATTAATTTAAAAGAGTTTGGAATTATTTAAGTCTATTGTCTTAATTGTTTTATCTCACACAAGGATTACTTTACTACTCACGACATTAAATCTTATTCACTGCTCGCTTAATATTCTATGGAGATAAACAATGATAAATAGATCCTGCTTTAGGCTATGTTTACATAATAAAATATTAATTATCATTATGATAAAATAATTCTCTATAATTCAACAATATATATATAAAGATTAACATACAAAATAATCAACCATAAAATTCCATCATCTTTAACGATACTATAGCAGTTTCTTTAACAATCTGATCTGGACTTTTTACATATTCATTCAAAATTTAAAGCGTAACTTCTTTATTTGAACTTACAGTCTAAAATGCAGCAATAGCTTCATGACGAGCAATCGCAGGCTAATTCTCATCCTTTATCATATTAATCAATGCCTCATGAATCTATTTTGGAGCCTCTCCCACTTACCCAATCACAAAACATACCTAATCAATATATATTTACATAATTTTACCTCATGTTTAAACAACGCTCCAAGCTTATTACTTATCAATAATTAATCTATCTAATCAAAGTATTTATCAGCATTATTTCTTAAATAATATAATGCTCTATATTTATTAAACAAAGTTGTCTAATCATCCAAAATATACTCAATTGGATTCTAATCCATTTCTTCAAAAGGAGCAGCTGGCTCTCTTGTTCCTAAATATTTCTTCCCATACAAATTCCCAAGTTCATTAATTGTTTTTGCTTTCTCCAAACCTATAATACAAGTGTCCTTTAAAATATTCAACTCATCATTCACATTTTTCTTAGAATATTTCTCAAATATTTCAATTGCCTCTTTTTAATTGATATTTGCTAATGCCTCTGCAGCTTCATGTCTGACTACATCAAATTAATGATCATCATTTATTATTTATATCAAAAATTGTGTAATAATGGACTCCAAACTTAAATCTGCTTAGCCTAATGCATAAGCTATCTCATGTAACAATAAACATGATCTATTCTCTACTTTATTTAAATGATAAAATCCCTATTTCAATAATTCCACTGCTTCCTAATTGTTTATTGTTCTCAATTCAAATATAGCACTATATATCTAATCAACTGTTGATGCAACATTGATTATTATTTCATAAAATTATTGTGGTGATTTTTACATTTATTTTATAAATATTATTATCAATAATTAAATCTTCTCAAACTCAATATACTCCTCAACTTTGTATCTTATAATTCCTCTTTCAAAGATCTTAACAACATTATTCTTTATTAAAATTACTACTCTTCCATCCTTATCACTCTTTCCAATTCCTAAGAAATCTTTTTTATAACATTTTTATTCTTACATCTTCTCTCTAATTTCTTGTTTATTCACTCTATTATTATTATTATTCCAAATTTCTACTCAACATCTCAGCCTCAATCAATACTTCTTAATGAGCCTTCTTCACATGATCCAAATCCGCTTTCAATTTCGATATCGTTCTATTCAGTTATTAATTTTAATTCAACAACTATTAATTTACCTAAGACAAATCATTTATTGCTTAATTATCATTATATTAATTATTTGGCTAATTTTAACTAATGTAATTCAAAGCCTCTTAATACTATCTTCTTGTATGTTTCAATTCTTTACTTTATTAAACCAATTCATCCTTAATCTTTTTAATTTCAAATATTTCATTACTTAAGCAAATTAACTTTTTGTCACATCAGTTTGTTTGCTCAAAGACAAGAAATCCTTTGATATATTATCATACTCCTGCTTTATTCTAAACTTAATCATCTTATTTCATTACTATTTTATTGTTTCTTTTAATCCTTTCACCTCTTCACCCAATTATGTTTTTTCACCATTCAATTTATTTATCACAAGATTCTCTTCTGCAATTACCTTGTTTTCTTGCTACTGTAGTTATTAATTCTCCTCAAATTCATCTTCCAATTCTTGCACTTATTTTTTCAAATTTTCTATCTCCCTCTATTACAACTTCACCATTTTTTAATATTATTCAATCTATGTTTTCAATTATTATTCGCTAATCGCTTTTTAATCTTTCAAATCATTATATCTTTATAACCAAATATAATCATTAATTACCTTCCTTCCAATTGAGTCAATTATTAAGCAAGCTCTTTAAATCTTTTCTCTCTTTCTTTACATTCTTATAGCTCAATCTTCAATTAATTAATCTCCAAATCCTTATCCAATCCCTATTATTCTGAACCTTAATTCATTTCAATAATATATATTAATATAGTTTTTAAATTTCACTATTTTTAAACTTCATTTAATAAACTTTCTTATATTATATATATTTTAATTAAGAAAATAATGTAATTCTTACACTCATACGGATAAAAAATTTAAAAAAAAAAATTAATAACATTTTAGTTTATTATTTTATCGAATATTGAAAAAAATGTTTTAATGCTCTTAAATAATTTTTATTTATAATCTTGACGTAATAAAATTATTGTTGATTTCTATATAAATCTTTTGTTAACTTTAAAGTTTAAAATTTAAAACAATTAATACTCAATTTATAATCAAATAGCATGAAACTTTTAGTTCTATTATCCTTTATTGACTTAATATTTCATACAAGTCTGACTTATATTGAAACATTGGATCCTCTATATTAAATCTATAAATACCCTTTAAAAGATTAGAACTTCAACTCCCCAAATTATATTTGTTTCTAATATGGGATTTGGTCAAAATACAATCCTCTTAGTGTTATTTCCTAAGTTGGACTTGTTGGCCTATTCGACAGTAATTGTTATTAATTCCATAATGCAGTTGAATAAATTCCAAAAACCCTAATTTTCATTTATTATGTTTGTATTGATTATAGAACCATGCAAATAACAAAAACAATCGAATTCTCAAATGATTCTAATTAATAATTTAAATTCGAAATACCTATTGATTTATTTTAATTAGAAGATCAATGGCATTATTTTGGAATAGCTTAATGGCCTGATTAAAATAGATGCGAGTTGATCATTTTTTCTGGAAAAACCACCCTTTTTTATGAAGTTCTTCAAATTTCATATTTATATTAAAGTTAAGATGTTATGCTCACCATAGGAGGTGGATTTATAGTAAATTAAACCAAAATATAGTCTTTATAAAAAGGTAGAAAATTTTCGTATTTTCCCGGAACGATTTAGATAGATTTTTTTGAAATCACAAATCTAAATCCCGGGAGTGATTTAGAAGCTTTAGCAAAAGAAATATTTAATTATGATTATTACAGTGTGAATCGATGTTAAGAAAATACTGAAATTTAAATTAAAGATTAAGAATTAGTTTGGCTTGACTAATACTTTTATACTTCTGAAAATATAAATTATGATTCTTTCACATTATCAGGTTGGTTTAAAATCCTAAAAATTGTTAATGAATAAGAAGAATTTATTTATGAATTCTTAAGATTATGTCCAAATTTTGAAAATCTTAGACTATCAAATTAAAACTTTTGTCCAATTTAATTCTACTATAAAATTTCTTCTACAAAAAATTAGATTATAATTACAAGTTATAGTTATACAATACCCTTTATAGCAATAGATCTATAAAATAACCCATTTCTAATTTAAAAGTCAATAGATATTGAAAATAGTTTGGAACTATGGCACAAATTATACATAAAATTGTTAGAGAATAAAATTGTTGTCAATATTAAATTTTGGGAGAGACATAATATTTATGAATATAATTTATAATTTGATGTAATTTAATTTCATAGAGTTTAATTCAAATTAACTTATGGTAATAATTAATAATCATCTTAAAATTATTTAAATGTGAAAGTTTAAAATTTGGTTTTTCTAAATTGCGATACACTTTTTGAATAATAAAATTGTCATCATAGTTGTTTAGATTGTGATGGACCAAATGATAATGACTGCTTATCTTGTTCTGAAGAATCAAGAAGAATATATCTATCTTAATAAAAGGCATGCATATGTCCTTATAGTTTGGTAGAAGATGGAATTTGTAAATCATATTAAGATTACAATTTAGAATGGGAAGAAGGAGTTTTGAATAAAGATGATTGTCCATATGGATATTTTGAAGTAAATGGAAATTGCATTAAATGGTATATTAATATAAATAAATTTGAGTCCTTCAATTTTAAGAGAGAATTAATCAACTTGTTTGGAGTGTCTTTAAAATCCCAAAGGATGGTAAGATAACCCTATTTGTGTAAATAATATATTCTTAGGTAATTAAGGAAATGTAAGAAAGAAAGTCCAAGATACAATAATATCAAATTTTATATTTGATGGTGAAGATTTGAAATTTTGTGAAATTTGTGAGGAGCAAGCAATATAACATTTAGAAAGTATTTTTTAAGATTATTTAAACACTTAAATTAAGTTTAAAGAATTCTGCCAAAGTAATAGAGATGATTTTGAAATAGATTTTGATAACCAGATATGTTATAATTGTGAAATTTGGTTATGTAAAACTTGTATTATGTCAATAAAAGGGTATGTATGTATTAAATGTCACTCTTATGCTTAATTAAAAGATGGAAAATGTGTGGTGGGTGAAGTGTTAGATTCCTAAAATTAAATTGATTAGGATAAATGTGTACAACCATTCTACAAAAACTCAATGAAATAATGTTAATTATGTTCTATAGAACATTGTATTTATTGTTTTGAATATTTAAGCGATGATTTAACTAAATGTACTTTATATTTAAATTTTGAAAAATTTCCAATTGAAGAGAACTTCAAAGTTGGTTGTGCATTATGCGAAAAAGATTACATATTTAATTTTATTATAGGAAAATGTATATATTAAAAACCTTTGATTGAAAATTGTACAAGATCTTTTATTGGTTATGATAATCAAGAAAAATGCACATTGGCATCAAATGAAGATTTTTCAATTTCTCCTGAAATTTAAAATTGTTAAAAGTTTATATCAAATTGTTTATAATGTATTATGACTCCTGATTCTACAATTAAATGTATAATTTGTTAGATTGGATATTATAGTTAAATTGTATCAGGGAAATGCAAATAACATAATATTGAAAAAGCTACAATTGTTATTGAAGGTGATTTTTTATTACATGATGGATTCATGCAAAGAATACAAAGTTTTATGATGCAATTTTTACCAAATTCATATTTTTATCAAATGTCTTGGTTTGCTTATAGATTATCAGCATTAGCAATTGAATGTGAAGATGGCTATAAATTAAGTCCTTAATTTGAATGTAGTAAATATTGTACTCAAGAATGTTAATCTTGTTAATATTCCATGACTGAATTTAGTTTTGTTTGTTTATAATGTCCTTTAGATCAACGCAAAACTTTTATTAGATCCGAAGATTCTGGTTCTTGTTTGTTATGTTCTTATCTTTGCGAAGTTTGTGAATATCGCTCTGAAACAGAATTAGATGTAATTAAAACTTATATAAATAGAATTTTAAATAATCACTTGTAATCAATGACAAAACATCAAAATACTCTTTAAAATGTCTCAAAGCTGTTGCAGACTCAAATGTTGTACTTGATTAATACTCATAAATTCCAAGATTATGTTTTAATTAGATATGTAATAGTGCACTTTTATTTTAACATGATTTTTTCAATTAACTCCCACTAATAACCATTGATTAACATATAAACATAGATTATTGTAATGAAATAGGATTAACTTAATTAATTATCTAATTAAATTAGAAGGAAGATTATGCAAATACGTTATAAAAGGACTTCGAATTATTTATTAAAACATCTTTAAAATCTCTAATATTTTCCCTGACTAGGATAAAATTTAAACTGACAAGAATGGATTAATATATTTTTCAAGCTAATAAGAGTTATTTATTTTAAAATTTTGATGAAATTGAAATTTTTAATATGAATTTTTAGCTCAATAATAATGGGTATTTTATATTTGAAAATGAAGACTCTAAAATTAACTTTAATTTAACTGATATTATATTTAAGGATAATACGATAAATAATATCTAATCAGTCATTAATACAACTGTGTATGGGAATATTTATTTAAAAAATTTATTATTTTAGGAAGTCCAATTTGTAAACTCAACTTTTTTACAATTACATCAATAATATACTTTTATTAATATTACTATTGAAACTTTGACATTATAAAATTGTAATTTATTAAACTCAAATTTATTTTCTATTTTAAATACACAAGTTAATGTATTCATTTAGAATGTTAATATTTATTAATGTGTTTTATAAAATTCAACAATATTAATGTTTTTAACTACACTTCCTTTAATAAGTTATATAGATTTATAAGGATTAAATATAAAACACAGTCATTTCAACTATTCATATATATTTAATGGCACAAATAATATTAATCTAAAGTTTTAAAATATTCGATTTGAATACAATATACTCAAAAATTCAACAATATTTGCTTATGGTTATAATTTAAGGATGCTCTAAGTCAAAATATTCAAAAATGAATTCTTCGATTCTAAATTCTCTTCAATAATTATTAGTTCAGAAAACAGAATAACCAATTTTATCAGTGATATTGAAGCAATTGAAAATCAATACACCAAAGCTTATTTATGTTAATTTATATCAATTAGTTTAACAAATAATTTAGTTTTATAGATTATCAATATTTATCTTTAAAATAACGTTTATTTGAGTACAATAGATGGTTAATATCCTTTATTTACAATATATTGTATTGAATTAGTAATAAGAAAGGCTTAAATACAAGATTAAAGCAATTTAAAAATATTTAATATTTTTGATAGTCTTTCTATTACATTGGAAGACATAATTTATTAGAATTCAATTTAATAAAGTAAAGTTCCTTTTGCTTAGAATTGTGCATCTAAAAAAGGATTAAAAAATCAATTATTATCTATATAGGGTTTTCTTTAATTAAATTTGATAAATATTATGATAGTTTAATAAACAAGTGTTGACTTATCATTGATAAATATTGCATTAAATAGATAATATTTGGCAAATCAATTAAAAGAAATTAAAATATTTAATCTAACATTTAGTAGTAATTTATTATTGCAATAAGATGAATCTAAGTTTTTTTCATTATTGGCAATTTATTCAGAAGCTAAAATAAATATTTAGATCAATAATTTGTAATATTATTAAAACTTTTTGCATCAATAGACAGATGATACATTAGAATCATCAGCTAGTCTACTATTTATTAGTTGTAGTGCTTGTTTTACAAAAATTAACTACTTTTAGAGTTAGAATAATGGTTTAACAAATTCTTCAAACTCTTTTATTTAGATTAACTCATACTTTATTGAATTTAATAATTTTATAATTTAAAACCACAATTATCTTAAATAACATTTATGGGAATAATTTTATGATATGAAATTAGATGAATAATTGTCAGACGAAGATATTGATCATTTAATTTAATAAACATTTAAAATTTAAAATAAAGGTGGAGTTGGATCAATAATAAGTTCAGAATTTTATTGCTTTAATTGTACATTTACAAATATAAGAAGTTTAAAAAGTTCAATATTTGACTTAAGAACTTAGGGTGACGGGATTATTTATTTAAATAATATAATAATTAAATCAGTTGCAACATCAATTCAATTAATTGCTGATAATTCTGGGTGTATAAATATATATTCATAGAATAGTAAGTTAAATTTTTAAATATTAAATGCAAGCTTTATACAAACAATTAACTCAATGGAATCTTCAATTATATCAATTATTCCATCATAAAAAGAAAACTATATATCATTAATAGATGTATAAATTATCAATTGTCTATCTTTTATTAACTAAATAATGAAGGTAATCTTTCCAATTTCTGGTTAGAATAGTATATATATGAAACAAATAGTAATAAAATAATACGAAGAAGATTGGATAAGATTTTTTGAATAGTATGGAATTATAGTAGGTTTTAGTGAAATTAAAGAAATAGCTGGAGATGAAAACGCTTTAATTTATTTGGATCGATGTAATGTAACATTTTTGGATGTTATGGTTTAAGGAATATTTATATCTTCACTTGTTCAAATAAGAAATGCTTAATCAACATTATTCATTAATTGTCAATTTAATGACATTTAGACATTTTATTCTTAAAATTTAATTTAATTAAGTTATTCATCAGATTAAAAATCATTTGTTTCTTTTTAAAATGTAAATATTGAAAAAGTACAATAATTTAATCTAAATTTATTTAATACATTTATTGTACTTAAACACACTTATAATATTATTAGATGTGAAATCATTTAATCTGACAAAGTTGTTCATAAGATTGAACATCCAATAATAAATTTTATTAATTAAATAAAGAAAATATAAATAGGTAATTCTATAATTATAATCCAAAGTAGTTCAAATTAAAACTCATTTATATTTAATAGGTTTAATATATGCAATATAAAATGTAATACATGCTAAAATGGAATATTCTATGTTGAAGGAGATTCATTTTATAAATTTAAAATTTAAGATATGAATTGTAATTATAATAATTTCACTTATTATGGTTGTCTACATTTTAATATGAAAACAGGAGAAAATAAACAAATAAAAATTATCAGATCCAATTTTTTATATAATAAAGGAAGTTAAGGGGCAGGGATTACAGCAAGAAATATTTCATTGAATATATAATAATGTAGATTCATGAATAATATAGTTTAAACATATGGAGGAGGACTTTATTTAGAATTAAATAGTAGCAAATTTATAATTAAATAATCCTTTTTTTAATACAATTAAGCGGCTATAGGAGGAGGAGGAATTTATTTAGCAGGAGATTCTAATTTATGCAACGAGAATTTCATCCAATCAATAAATTAATTCAATAAAGCTGATGTTTATGCAAATAATGTTGTTGAAACTCCAACTCATTTGGCTTTAACTATTGATAGTATAGAAATGTTATCTTAACAATTAACTATTAATGATACATAAAAAAATATATTATTGCTCAATCCTTATAAGACTATCCAATAAGGTAGATTGTTAAATACCAAATATTTGATGATTCCTAGTAATTAAGAAATTAAACAATATAAACTCTATATTCCTTAAATATAAAAATTCTAAGTTTATCTTGATAGCATATTTATAACTTGGAGGAATAATCAAAATGAATTACTTCAACCTGATGGAAAATCAAAATGTGAAGTAATTTAAAATACTTTCTCAAATAATTAATTAGTGTAA
This sequence comes from Paramecium sexaurelia, assembly GCA_000733375.1. Taxonomy (NCBI): domain Eukaryota; phylum Ciliophora; class Oligohymenophorea; order Peniculida; family Parameciidae; genus Paramecium; species Paramecium sexaurelia. Next base: position 50,429 of record JPFM01000166.1, read on the forward strand.
AATACTACAGTAAATTAAATATTAGAATATGACATTTAAAAATATAATTTTGATTTTGGTTCTCTATCCTTTTCTTTTGACCCATATTAAAATGGCTATAATGATAAGTTGTAGATTCAATTGAATTGCAAAAATAGTTAGTATTAAAAATATTTGTATTATGTGTTAAAATTAAAAACATTTAAATGTTAACTTGGAGAATTTTATATAAAAGAAGGGTGCTAATTATGTTAATCAAATTAAGGGTTCTATTCTGTTACTTATGATGCCATAAAATGTTCGATTTTCGATAAAACCAAATTTTAAAATATCACTTCTAATAATATATAATTACTGAATGGTTTTTGGAGACCCCATTATTTATCAGATTTTACAGAGTATTGTTTTAAAAATCAAAAATTTTGTTTAGGAGGATGGAAAACAGGAAATGATTTATGTTTTTAAGGGAGAATAGGAGGATTGTGCGAAGAATGTGATCATTATAATCTGAGAGGAAATGGCTATTACTTTAAAGATTCAGAAAATAATTGTTTAAATTGTTCTAGTGTTTATAGTCTAATACCTTCATATATTTTTTTATCAATTTGGTAAATTTAAATATTTATTTTAAAAAGGGCTTTGCTGTCTATAATTTTAACTTTAAGAAGCATTGATAAGACTAATACACTATTTGCTACTCTTAAAATTAAATAAAAAGTTGGCAAAATAATATTTACATTAAATTAAGGTATTATAAATAATTTTTCAATATTTTTAGATCATGAAGGTATTTTAATTAAAGGTTTTCTTAATTATTTTTGGATCTTCTCAATAATATTCACATTTAATATTGAGTTTTCTTTTTCATTTGATTTCATTGATAAAACTAGTAATACTTCTTATTTTTTAGCAAATAGTTTAGATTGCTATCTAGCAGATTTACAACAAACTTAATTAATATATACAAGAATTATTGTTATGCCTTTTTTAATGGCAATCCAATTTGCAATAATTATTATTGGAATTAAATCCTATTCTAAAATGTTAAAGAAATAATTTAATAATAGTATTATTTCCAATACTTTACTATATTTGTATGTTTCAAATTATGCAGGTTTAATTAAATAGTAAAATAATTACTTATAATTTAGATTGTGTTCCATTCTTTCAAAAAGAGTTATATCAAATTAATCGTATATTCAAGGTGATGTATCATTGTAATATGGCACAATTAATCATAAACTAGGAATGCTATTTTTTGCCCTACCTGTTTTAGGTATCTTTAGTTGTCTCATACCCATTTCTTTATTCTTATTAATGTATATTAAAAGACATAAACTTGATAATATAAATTTGAGAAGACACATATGTTATTTATTTAACGAATATGATTCTTCAAAATATTATTGGGAACAAATAAAGTTAACCAAAAAGACTATTATAATATTAATTGTAACATAATTTGAAACTAATATATTCCTTAAAGCATCTTTGTTAGGTCTAAGCTTACTAATTTATCAATTATTGGTACTCTATAACAAACCTTATGCAATATCTAGATTTAACCACCTTGATCTTTAAAGTGGACAGATTTGCTCAATAGCAATCTTTATAGCGGCAGCTAAATATTCAAGTTAATAGTACAATGATACATTTTCTTCACCTATATTTCAAATCATTATCATGTTACTTTGTATTAAACTTGGATATCCTTTCATATTTAATTTATTAAAAATCCACTTCAAAAAGAATAAAATAAGATTTATCAATATGCTCTTATAATTATCCAAAAAGATGGGCCCTAATTTATTACTTTCACGTTACTTTGATGATTTATTATCAAAATGGCACCTCTAAGATTAAAGATTAAAGTTAAACTACTCCAAATTAAAATCCCACTTATTCTCCATCTCCAAATTCTAAATTCAACATAGTAGGTATTAACAATCTCTATATAGAAATCCTTATTCATCACTTTATTATTAATCTACTATCTCTTCGGTTAGACTTTAATCAACTGTTAATAGAAACTTAATATCCAGAGATGCTGCTTGAAAGAGAATTAATTATATATATGATTTAATATTTATGACAAAAAAATTTATTATTATATCTCTACATGCTTTTTAAATATAATTTATCATATATATATATAGAATATAATTGTTCATTATAAATGAGCTTAACTTATCTGTTTATGCTATAAAAATAAACAACTTATATTGATATTGAATTAAATACTGATTTAGTAAACATTAATTGTAGCAATTACTTTTTCAACTTAATTTCAATTAACCTCAAAAATATAAAGTTTTTATTAAGATAATCAAATTAAGTTTTACAAATCAAAATCACCCCCTTAAAGAAGCGACAATAATAGTGTTATATCTTTATTTTACAAAACTATTTAAAATCTATCTAAACATTTACATTTATAATGATATATTGATTTAAGATTTTAATTTATTGTTAAAAATTAAAATATAAATAAAAATTCGTTAAAATTTATAAATATTAATAATTTTTAAGTTAAAATTTCATTTGATTTCATCTAATTAATTTTTACTTTTAAAGTATTCTATATCTTTTTCTGATAATTATATCAATCTACCATAATTATCTACAAGGTGGTTACCATCTTAATTCATTACATAACCATTTTCATCTACTTAATAAATAATTTCATCTTCTTCGTTTTCATTTTCATGGATGATTGACATTTTATCTAAAATGAATTTATAATCTATACATCTATCCATATCTTCTTTAGTCAATATAATTTATTAATCTTCTTAATGCAATAAACGAACTGGGGATTCTTTATCTTTAATTAAATTACTATTATCGGATTCTGATGTATCGTTATACTAACTATCTGGTAATTTTCTATGCAATAAGTAATCATTAACTTATTTATTAAACTATTCATATTTCTTTATATAGGTATCATAAGTGTCTAATGTAATTTATTATTACGGTTATTATGATAATGATTATAATTATTATTATTGTTAAGTTGTCTACAATTTCATCTAACTATCAAAATACTATTGTAATTCAATTATTATCTCTGATTTAATTCCAGAATAGATTTAAAGTTCTTGATTCTATTGAATTTATATTTTTTGAAGTTCATCAATTTCAAGTTTTAACTTTTTTGTTGTTTCTTATTCTTGTACTAATTACAAATTTAGTGCTTCTATTTATGTTGTGAATGTTTTATTCAATTTTTACTATTCAATCAAATCTTGTTTAGTTTAGTCTAATTCGGTTTTAACTAATTCAAAATCTTTGCGAGAAAATTCAAACATCTTGAGCATTTCTTCTCTTAATTGTTTAATTTATGAATCATTTGATGTTTAAGACTAAAATGCACCAACAGGAATTTATTATAAAGATCTTTGAGAATGTTAAGGAGTATCATGTTGGCTCAAAAGTCTGCCTGATTAAAATGCTTTAGGATGTAAGTTTTCTTTATCTCTTTCTCTTGATTGATGATGTTATTGTGGAATGGGTCTCAATTCTTCAGTTTTAAGAACGATTGGTTATTAACAATATTGGGGTTGTTAAGGGACTACGTATTATGGCTGGAGAAACTGCATACGATTAGATTACTATTCTAACAACAAATATATAGGGTAGATTACAGATTCTAGGACATGGACTTGATGGAGCTGGAGATAAACGTCGCTGTTAGTGCATTTGAAAAATAAAAAATTAAAATTATAATGAAGACTCAATAAGCATATCTATCATTAGGATAGATGCAATTAAATACTTTAATGAGTCAAAGAGATTATAAATAAGTAAACTAAAAGAGAAATTCACTTTTAGTTTCACTAAATCAGCCAAACAAGCATAGAAATATTTCTTGTATTGCTGAATTAGATGATATACCAAAAAAATAAAGAAGAAAGAGCTTCTAACATGGTTAAAGTGGATCAAAATTACTACGTTTGAATTGTTTGTACCCTTAATCTTTATGTTTCTAACATATAAATTAGAAACCAAAAATAAATAATAAAATGGTATTAAGAACAGCAGTTAAGAGAGCCTCTGTGATTTTATCAACAGTAAAATATTGGAAGGAACATTCTCAACTTAAAATAGAAATTCCTTCCATGTTTAAATCACTGCATTAGAGAAATAGTTATGTAAGTGATAGAAATGCAATCACTACTCGAAGTACAAAGAAAAATGATTAACATCCAGTGTTGTTGAATTAATTTAGAATAAGAAATAACCAGAGATTACTTTAATATAGTCTTGACAAGACTGCCAATAAAGCTAAGTCTGCTAGTCATCATATTCCTATTAATAACCAATAATTATATTCTACACGATATAGCATATAAAATGTGCATATCAGGATTAAATAATGATCATAGATTGATTTTATATAAATTTAGACTCATAAATTATAATAATATCAACAAGATGAAAATTTTATTAATCATATTTATAATTATAGATGATCAATTGAAAATTTTAATTGAGTCATACATTCGTCGATAACATAAGACGCAAATCATCTAAGCAATATCTTAAAAATTCAATTTAAATTATTTATATTTTTAAATAATATATATAATTATTATATTCTAATATTAAACAGAATTATATTAAGATTAACCTTAAAATAATTTTTAATCAATATCACCTTTATAATACCCTTTTTCTAAAAAATCTATAGTCAACACTCTAAATGTTCTTTAGAAGTGATTTTGGTATTAATCATATTCAATTTTTAAATTTTTGATTAGATAAAATTGATTGTTTTTGTTCAAAAATTAGTTTTACATATGAATATAATAAAATGTTAATTAAACAAGAATTATTAATGTGTTTTAAGAGTCTATCTAAGTTTTTTTTGAAAAAGAACTAAATAATTGGACAAAAATGGATATTAATAGATAATAAGCATTTAATAATATTAATTATTATTGATTTCAAAACTACATAAATAAATTTCTTAAAATATCAAATTTCAATCATCATCACTTGAACTTAGATCTTCATCGTTTTTTCTTTTTTCATGTTCTGTCATAGTGGGTGGTATCTAAACTAATGGAGATTTTTGTAAAGGAGATTTACTTAATTGATCCTTTAATTACAATTATTATTTTCTTTGTTCCTCTAATAATTTTACTAGAAAATGATATTAAATTTCTTACATCCTTCTTTGACAGATCTAACCTCATTTTAAAATTCAATATTTGTATTAAATGTTCTTTGTTATGTTTATTATGGTTAAATTAATTGTTTAGTACTAGGAACTCGATGACTTGGTATTTAAACTTCATTAGCTTTTGGTAAGCACATTCCGATAAATCTATTATTAAGTATATTAATTACCTTTCCAGATCTTAATTAAAAAGTTTGGATTCTTGGATTCCAAGATAGTATTCATTAAAATCCAATTTAAAATGAAGGAATTTTAATCTATCTTCTTTTTTAAGTTTTTCTAATAAGTCAAACATTTGATTTCTATATTGTTTTCTCAATTCCAACAAAGATTTAATAATTTCTTAATTTTTATTTTAATTCTATTTTCCTATATTCTATTATTTATTTAGTAAATTTTTTAATTGTAATTATTGATTGTCTATTTGAGAGATTTAATCTTTTGCATAACTCAATAATAACTCTTAACAACTCTTAAATCTGAATATGTAGTCAAATAATTTAAATAATAATTTTTATGTAGCTTCTCCTTTACTATTTAAGAATGATCTATCAAGAATATCAGAAATAAATTATTCATGGAGTTTTATTAAGCTATCCAAATCTTATATTTTATCACACTCATCAATAAACTTTTTCCATGAACTTTCAATTGCTTCCAACATTAAATAACTATAAAAGTTTTTAATAAAATGTTGCATCTCATTCATCATTTAATAACTTAATTAAATTGCTTTTTTAATGACTTGAAATTAATTAGGAATTGTCATAAACTTTTGATGCATTTTCCAACATTAAGTTAATGTGAATTCAACTCTTTTGATTCTCCATAAAAAATTAAAAATTCTATAGTATGATAACATTATCTTCTAGTTAAAGATTGTATTCAATGGCTCATCTATAGCATAATCTAAACAAAAAATTTCCCAACCAGTATCATTTTAAGAAGGTTCAAGTAATTTAACATTAAGTCTAACTTCTTATGATATATTTTTGAATGCTGACTCCAAAATGCTTAATAAAGTATGTCTATAACATTATTGAGCTGGCTTGTTTAATTCATTTTACAATAACTCCATTAATGTATGTATAAATTCACCTTATCCCAAAAGCAAAAATCTTTTAATAGCATTCAGAGTAATCTTGAAATTTGGTTTAATCAATTAAATCAATTGTTTATTATATTCTTTATTGACTTAATCAACAAAAATAGAGAACTACTCAGTCCCCAGTAAATCAATTGTTATCAAATCATAATTTTTATTGAATTAAGAATATTTACACTGTTTTCTAAGCCAATTAATAACCCTACCAGTATCAAATATTTTATATGAATCATTTAAATTAATCATATATGGTATTTTATCTTAATTAACTTTAAATTCATTTTTCCACAATTCCCCACTATCTCTAATCTATATTTTATTAGAATCATTTCTTTCTATAAAGAATTCTTATGCCTAATCACTCAAAGAACCATCAAAAATCCACTAATTGATAAATCTAACGATTGGTATAGTAGTTTGATGCAATATTCTTGAAAATAATTAAGATGTTTATGGACAACCATGTTTTGAATATCTACAAAGAATTGAAATTACTAAAGATGATGTAGTCCCTAAATGTACATTTGTCATTATCTAAGATATAACCAAGTTTATTTAAACTAAATGATGCATTGGCTATTTTAACCACATATACATTTTTCTTAGAGTCAAGGTAGATTCTGCTAAAAGGTTCTCGAAATATGCTATTAATCTATAATATTCATTTAATTCTTCTTTAATCGAGTTCTATAGTGCTTGTAACACTAGACTATTAAAATTAGATTAAATAAACTATTAGATTTTCTTAAATAGCCAACCGCACTCACACATTACATTTATAAGTTTTCTGCTTGCAGAGCTTATAGCTATATCCTTTTTAATTTAAAATGAATCGTTAATTGGATCATAACATATATATTAACTTTCAATACCTTACACACTAAATATTAAGTCCTTGATCAAATCGTTCTCTGTAATAGAGAGATTTACATTTCCTTTGTCAGATATTTATTGAATCATCATCAATTAATCATTGTTTTTAGGACTCTCTTCTATAATTTTCTTTGGTATTGTTTAAGAATAATTAATTTAGGGTATCTCTTATGATTTAAATAATGTATCAATAGTTTAATTAGTATAACTATTATTTTAGCCAAGTTGATTTGTTCGAAAGAGAAAATGAATGAGTTCATTTTTCTTCCTTAATCTCGTTTTGTTCAATCGATTCAAACATTCTTGTAATCTATATGCTTATGATTTCTTTTGTTTAGATATGATATTACATTAGTCATTTTAGTCATCTCTGCCTGAAGTTCAGATTCATCCATCAATGAAATACCTGTTCGTACGTTCAGAATTCTCAAGAAATAGGTTTTGTAATTATTTAATGTGCTTTCCTCAATTGTTTCTGGGAATGATTACTTTACCAATTGATGTAATAGTGTTTGTGTCTCCATTAAAATATTTGAATTGAAAATTTTGGTGGAGTTTATAAATTAATAATATAATTACATCTAACCATTGCGTAATTTCATAAAATAGATCTTAAATATCAATTCACTCAATCTGCTCCCATTTCATACACTTATTATTCAACCATTCCCCTATTGTCATAATCCCATCCTCCATCAACTTCGATTCTCCCTACAATTATCCATCCTTCCAATTACTTTCAAAACTACACCCATCTGCCCATTTCAATAGACTTTCCCCATTTCTCATATCACTTTTATATTACTTATTTTAATTCATTATACACTTACACATTCAAATATGTTTCCACTCTCAAATACTAATTATGCTCTTCCTTCCTTTCTATTATCAATCCACTTACCAAACTTAATTTTAACATTGTAGTACCAATCAATTTCATCCCATTAGGATATATGTAAACACCTTCTCCCAAGAAACTATCTTATTAAAATTATCCTTCGTAAGATGATCCATCAGGAAACCTAATTTTCCCTCTACCATCCTTTTTCCCTTCCAAAAATGTCCCCTCATATTCTGTTTTATCAGCGAATATCTCCTTACCTTAACCATGCTGAAAACCATTATGCCACTTACTCTAAAATAATTTATTATTACCTAACCTATGTATTGATCACCATTCTTTCTAGTATACATCCCCCATCCTTCTGCAAAACCATTCTCCATCTATCCTTCATAAGTGTCTCCCTCCATAAACTCTACAATCTCATTTTACTAAAAGTTATTTGCCTTGCAATTTCCCATTATATTATTATATTATTATAAATTTATGCATTCAAAATATAAAACTTAATTAACCTATTATCGTTGAAATTCAGCTTAGTGAAGATAAAGAGAAAACAATAATGCTGAATCGCAGTTACAATAAATCACTAATCATTATGAACATCTCCTCTAAGAAAAAGATGTTCAACTTAAAGAAAGAGAAGCTCAGATTTCTCAGCATGAGCAAAGCATTTCAGAAAATAATGAAAAAGATTAATTGATAAAATCGTTGAATGAATAAGTTAACAATTAATCATAATAGTTAACTCATTTGACCGAATAAAATATGAATCTGAATACTATTAGTGATGAACTTAATAATTTAAAACATCTCAAAGACAATTTGTTGAATGATAATTAAACACTTAATTCTTAACTTTAATAAATCAACTCTACTAATATTGACTTATAGAATAAACTTTAACTTTTATAAGATAATAACAATACCTAAGCTAATCAAATTCTGTAACTTTAAAATGAATTAAAAGATTCTCAAAAGTAATACAAAGAGGGAAATGACTAAAATTATGCAAATACTTGAAAAAACTAAAGATAAAGTAATTCTATATATATATATATGATAGTCTAATCATGAGTAAGAACTCTTTAAGGCTAGATTAATAGAAAAAGATGATATACTCAATGAAGCCAAAAAATAATTTGAATAAGCTACCAAATAATTTGACAAGTATTTACTCATTTTAATTAAATCAAAGAGAAAATGCTGCTCTTACTACATAACTTACTTAAGCTAATAAGACTCTTAAAGAATAGACTAAAAAAATCTCTGATCTTGAACTCAAAATTAGAGAGTTAGAGGCAAAATTATAAGAAACCAATCGACAATATATCAAATCGCTTGAACATTCCAAATCATTAGATCTTGAAGTATTATTTAAATATTAAATAGCTTAAAAAATCTATTTAAAATAATTAAAAATTATAAGAATAAATGATATTTAAAGAGGAAGAATTACAAAAATCAAAACAACTCTAATTAAGAATTCTATAAGATAATTCTGATTTAAAAGCTAAATTAGAAACTTTAATGTAAATGAATTCAAAAACTAAAACTAATGAATTATAAAATTTAAAAAATCTAATCCTTGAAAAAGATTAAGAAATTGAATTACTGAAATAATAATAGAAATCTCTAGCAACTCAATTAAAAACTAGTCAAGGTTATGCAGTCAGATTTAAACAAAGAAATAAACAATTAGAAATGGATAACACAGAACTTCTAAAATCTAAAAATAATTTAGAAACGCTTTTAAGAAATTCTTGATTAAACAAAATAAAAATCTAATGTCAAGAATTTATCATCAGTATCAAATAATCCTACAAAATATTAAATGAGTTTGCTCTCTTAAAGAAAGAATTATATGTAAGAAAACACTTCAACTCATTCATAAGACAATAGATCATCAAGTTAAAAATCAAATAACACTACTCCTAATTAAGTTGCAAAAACAGGAGACGTTTCCTTCAAGAGAGCTATTCAGGTTAGTGGGAAAAAAAAACTCCTCACTCAGGCTCTCAAGACAATATCAATACGAAATAATCAAATAAAGCACTCAATGAAATTTAAGAATTAGATGAAAGTCAATAATAAAACAAACCTTAATCTTCTTAAGATAATTAAGACTAATAATTGATATAAGAATAATAGCAAGATATATAATAAAATCAAGATCAGAAAGAAGAATAAATATATGATGACTAAGAAAATAATGAAGAAGTTGTGGATTTTATTGAAGATGATAATTACCTTAATTGATATTTAGTTATTTAAAAACTTTTGATATAAATATTAGTTTCACAATAATTTATATTTTCTTTTAAGGTTCTCTAAAATTTCAATAAGTTTATTTTTTTTTTCTTAATTGAATTTTTCGGCATCATTAAACCAAGACTTAGGGTCATTAATACCATCTTGTATCACTTCTTTTAATTCTAATTTTGTCGTATCATTCTCTAAAAGCATTTCTATTGTCTATTTAGTAAAATTTAATTCCATTTTTTTATTATATTTTTAATCTCTCAAATCGCATATGCTTGTAAAAAATTTAGCATATTTTTCAGTTAATTTAGTATTTACTTCAGATATTTATTATTCTTCATACATTTCCTCTACTTGAATTATTTACAATTTTCTATCGTCATAGATCTGAATTTAGATAATTATTCGATCAAAGATATTGATAAGTTGGCAAAATCATATATTTAATATTTATTAAAGTATTATTAATCTTATTTGATTTTAAATTGTTACAATATTTCTACTATCTCTTCAAATTATTGATGTATTTCTTATTTATTTTTATTTTTGTCTTTATCTCTCAAATCCAAAAGATTTATCCAGTCAAAATATAAATTTACGTATTTTTATTGTAACATTTCCATAGAATTCGTATATTTTTGTTTTTTCAATAATTACTAGCATACAATATTATATTAGTGTTGAGATATTTAATTCATAAATTTTCTTTTCTTAAAGTTCTCTAATTTCTTCTTGTATATAATACTATAATTTTGTAGCTCATTTATTTTCATATTTTGATATTCTTAAACTTTATTTTTTAAAGCTTTTAAATTATTTTCATTATAGAGTTAAGGATTTTTAATCTACTCGAAACCACCTAGAAAAACATCTTTTAATTCGATTTTTTTATTGCGTTTAGAAATTGGCTTAGAAATGGGTTTTTCTTTTGAAGCTTTGATTTTTTGTTATTTAAAGTCGGGTTTTTCTTTTGTAGATTTGGTTTCCTCTTATTTATAATCGGGTTTTTCTTTTGTAGCTTTGGTTTCCTCTTATTTATAATCGGGTTTTTCTATTGTAGCTTTGGTTTCCTCTTATTTATAATCGAGTTCTTCCAATATAATATTGGATTCTTGTTATTGATTATTATCTGCTTATTAGTCGAATATTGAGATCTCCTAAACTACACCCTGACCAAATTACATATTTTAAAATTTTTAAATAATAATAATAATTTATTATAATATAAATTATTATAAATATAACGAAAAGGGAAAATAAAAGATATTTTCATTTTTGAGATTAATAGAGATCCAATTTTGTATTGATATTGATAAGAAATAGCATTTTTGAAAGTTGTGATTTTAAAATGTGAATAAATTCAAAAAAAAAATACTAGAATTTGAAAGTTGAAACATGTTGAATATTAATAAATTTATTCATTTAAATTTTGAATGTTTTAATTATTCATAGAAAAAACTATTTCGTTTTATATAATATTATGGTTCTGAAATTACAAGAAGAATAATGTTTATCGTAATTTAGTCATTATAAATTGAAAATTGTCTAATATTTATTTTATTGTTATAATGTTAATTAAAAAGTATTGGTATAATTATTTTATAATTAAATAAAATATAAAGAAAGTTTAGAAAGATTTTTATAAAGAAAGAGAATTTTTATGAGAAAAATTAAGTATGCAAAGTTGAGTAAGGATGAAACGAATGTGATATAATGATATAAGGTGTATATAAAGTTCAAACTCATTTGCCTTTTTCATTTTCATCATCTGAGAATCCTAAATCGTTCATTAGTTCTGTCACACTTTTTTCTATATCGTCTATGCGCCTTCCTAAGGTAATGATAAAATTTAGATTGATTACCCATATCATCAATTCTTGTAACAATAGTGTTTTGCATTTCATCAAATCGATCTTACATTTGTTTAAGGAGAGTTTAAACAAAGTTATTTAACTCTTTTGTAGAGGGATCTTCTGATAACTATTATCCTTTTTCGTTCATTTTGAATTTATTAATAATATATATTTATTAACTATAATTTAATATGAGAGCATAAATATTGAGTATTTTGTATTTTTTTAGAGGTATTAAATGAACAATTGAGAATGGAGGTCAATAGATTTAATAAGTTATTGGATTCTAAATTATAAATTAATCAGTTTTAAAAAAAAAAAAATATTAATAATTGATAATATAAATCAGATGAAGAGCATCTGTAATGATTTTATGGTATTAATTATGCTAAATTTAATCATCATATAAAATAAATTAAAGTATTGTTTTGGTAAGGTATGTAAAGATAAAAAAATGATATATATAAATTGGTTTATATGTAATGTAATGCAAATGATTGATGGGCAATTTTAATAAGAAAGATAGGAAGATTATGGTATTCTAAAGTAAAAATAATTAATAAAAAAATCTATCATAAAATGAAGACAAAGTTTTGGAGTGCTTATAAGGAGGATGTTAAGATTGGAGAGGTTTTGATAAAGTCGGAATTTTAGAGAAAAGGAAAGCTTAGATTTTTAGGGGGGAGTGAGATAATGCTTATAATATTCGAGGTTTCAATGAGAGTTTAAACATAAGGACCCACAATTCAAAAAGCCTAAAAAGTACACAATGATGGACTTTGATTTGAAATTTGAGATGATACGAACAGCTCCTAAGATGAAACCAGGATGCTAGATAGTAAAGCTATCAGGGGGTGCTAGAGCAGATTAAGTGAAGAGTGAGAATATAGAGAAACTTGGAGAGCCGACTGGTCTGTGGCTATTTAAAGATGAAGACCATAGATATGAGTTAGTTGCCCATTCTCTTATCCTAACTTAATGGAGATGGTTTTTGGGCAAGCGTATCAATTAATATGGGTTCCATCACTTGTTCAAGGTGTTTAAGAAGATTGGAAAAGGAAATTTTGCATCAGTATATCTGGCTGAGAGAGTGGAAGATGGACAATAAATGGCAATCAAAGCATTCTCTAAGAGTGTGGCATATGCAGAAGAAAATGGTAAAGAAGGTTTAATGAATGAAATAAAGTTAATGCGATAATTAGATCATCCAAACATAATCAAATTGCATGAGGTCCATGAAACAACTAACTCACTGTATATTTGCTTAGAATTGTTGGAAGGTGGTCAATTGTATGAATAATTGAAGAAGAAGGTAATATTTTCAAATAAAGAAATATAAACTATTATAAAAGGATTACTTGAAGGTACTTCATATACATATAACATCAATTAGGTCTCAAACATATTCATTCTAAAGATATCATGCATAGAGATATCAAATTAGAAAATATCTTATTTAAAAAGCCTAATCAAATAGAATCTGTATGTTTGGCTGATTTTGGTTTAGCCACATATGTTCATGAGGAAGTGTATTTGTATTGCAGATGTGGGACACCAGGGTACATAAAAAAATGTTAATATTGAATAGATTTGTTGCTCCTGAAGTAATCAATATAAAAGATCTTACAACAAAATATGATAAGGTGTGCGATATATATTCTTTGGGCTTGGTCTTCCATTTATTATTAACTGGAAAGCCAGCATTCACTGGTCGTAGTTATACTACAATAGTTAATTAGAATAAGGAAGCAAAAATATAATGGAAGTCGTCAGCATTTGAGATAATTCCGAAGGCGTCATTGAATTTGTTGAAGAGAATGTTGGAAGCAGATCCAAAATTAAGAATAACAGCAGAAGAAGCATTAAAACATAATTATTTTAACCCTTATCATATTCCTAATATTGCATAATTTGATGATGACAATATCGATATTGATGATAGTTGTTAATTAGATTAGAGATTATAAAAGATTAATGATTTGAATAATAAACTTGATATGATGCGTATAAATTAGCTTACAAATTCACCAATAAAATCACCAAATATTAGAGCAACATAAACATAAGCTATGAAGGAGTAAATGAAAGAAAGTGTATAGTTGTAAGAATAGATGATAATGCATACTCCAGTCATTACTGGTAGGATAGAGAGTATTGATGGTATTTACATTTATAAATTTAATATTTTTAGATTCTCCAGTCGAAGGATCAAAATAACAATAAAAAATGAAAGAGGGTTTGACAAAGCATAAAAGGCAAGAGTCTTTGAATTTCCTCTAGAAATATAAATAATAATAATAGCAATAACCAGTTAATGATGATGATTCTCTGCATTAACAAGAAGACTGTAGAGAACCTGCCATTCAATAAGTCAAATAGAGTTTAAGCAAAAATTTGTGATTTTTCATTGAAAAACGCTTATGAAATATTCTATTCTAATAATTGAATAGAGTAAAATATATATTCTCTTTTCATTTCTTTTTAGTATTAATTATAGTAAATTTATTAAAATTAAATGGATAACTAATTTGAACTTGAGTAAGCTAATTAATAAATTAGGCACAATATAAGTAGTAATTCTGAAATAATACTACAGAAATGTCTTACGATGATGCGTCCAGAAGGACTAGAATAATTTCATTTTCGTATAGAGGAATAATTTTATAGAGTAAAAGTAAAAATTGCAATTCATTATTTGTTGTAGTAAAATAGAGTACTTTTGATTCATGAGAAAGAGGGAGATGATTTAAAAACAATGATAGCATACTGGATATAAGAAAATCAATAACGGAATGTAAATAATTATTAAAGAAATTTAAAGAAAGACTTAATTATACCTTATTTTGTTGAGCATGAGAACTAAAATCATTATTATGCCATCTATTACATATTAACTAAATTAAGAGTATTAATAATATGAATATAAAAGAGTTTATTTAATATAACCTAGAAAGTTGAATTGGAATGTGAAAAATTGAAACAGTATTTTGAATATTGGTTGAATTTATGTTCAAGAGAACTTGGTAATCAACTATATAGTGATTGCAAAATAGCATATAAACGAGTATACCATATAATTTTATTGAGGGTCATTATTATAATTCAGGGAATCGATAAATTTAATGCAAATGGAGAAGTTCGAGTATCTTCTTGGTTACCTAAAATATTACCTGATAATATTAAGCTTATAGCATCAGCCAAATAAGGTAGTAAAGCATATGAATATTACTAATAAATTGATAATCCAATAATTCCTATGTAAAATTTCAATTTGATCATAGTGAAAATGAGAGTAATGAAATATGCAATCTTATCAAAAACAATTTTGCAATAAATAAAGCATTTCTTGTAATTCCAGAATAATTACGTAATCAGTTACATTTTCTCAAAATATTTTACACAATCCTCAGTAATCCTTTGGATGAATATGCATAACTAATTTCAGATGTATTATAATAGTCAGAAAGTATTTTATTCATATATATCAATAGACTTCCAAAACGAATTAGAATTCTTCACTATCTTAGTTAATTAGTTTTGTTATTATGATCCAATTGCTTCTTCTATCTTCTGTGTTCTTTCTTATGTTAATAAAGGTATTTCAATAGACGAATTGATGGCCAGTTGTTCATGTACTTAGGAATAATTTATAAGAGTTTATGATTTTTTCAAGGTAAATCACTTGTATATCATTATTTTTAGATATGTTTCCTTGAAAAAAATCAAGTTTTCTCTATTTATATACTATCTATGAGACAAGCAATATAATCAATTTAATACAGCAAAAACCTGTATGAGTAATATTTATAAATTATTGAACATTCAAGCAATTCGACAAGGAAATTGGAAGAGCTCATTTCCTAATATACGAAAAATAAAAAGTTCTTTAAACTCAAAGAAATCATTATTAATATAGAGCATTTTCTTATACTTTGGAATCCTTACAATAAATTTGAATTGTGTCAATTATGGGATATGTTAGAATAAAATGGATATGATTTAGTTATGGAATATAATAAAGCAGTAGAAAACTTTTAAGCTATTTACAAGCCTTCAACTGAAGGTTTAATTTTTATTATGTTATAAATTTGTATATTTCTAAGGGAATTTTCAAATTTTGAGAAGTACATATTAAATTTACTATTATATATAGAGATGGTACACCTGCATACAAACATCCATTATTGAGAGGCCAATCAATAGAATTCGAAGAAGTTGGATTGTATGGTGAGTTGAGTTAATTGAAAATGTTAGCCAAGAAAAAACCAAAATAATAATTAAATGAGGATTATTTCCCAACTGTAATGAGTAATGTCTAATTAGAAAATCTTAATTTAGATATTAAAAATAATCGCGATAGCTTTATTAATTATTATTAATCACAATTTGATTCAATTTCATTACAAGAATATTTATAAACTAAATAGGATTTCTTGAGAGAAAAATTATTATCAACTTCAAAAGTTCCAAATCCAT
The DNA here is from genome assembly GCA_000733375.1 of Paramecium sexaurelia. Lineage (NCBI taxonomy): Eukaryota > Ciliophora > Oligohymenophorea > Peniculida > Parameciidae > Paramecium > Paramecium sexaurelia. Next base: position 67,003 of record JPFM01000166.1, read on the forward strand.
ATTATTATAAAAGATGGTTGTGGGTTTAATTTCCTTGGTTGGCTCTAACTTAAAAAAATAATTTCTCTAAATTGATGTAATTCTACGGGAAAGATTCAACATAATATATGTCGATACAAGAAGAAGTGTAAATTAATTAAAAGGCAATCAGATTGGTGATGAATGCAAAAAGCTCAAAGGATAAATCAATCTAGAAATTACCAGATATTAAATAACGTTATTATAGTCCGATAGTGAACAAAGATTAACCTCTCAGAAGACTGAATTAATCGTAAGAGAAAAGTTTAGATAGGATTTCATCAACAAATAGAAGAGGGTTATCTGAAAACAAGAAGAAAGGCTTGTATATTAAGAAGTATAATTAATTGTAGTATTAGAAGTAAAGATTAATAAATATTTATTATAGTTAATAATTAAAGAACAAATTGAAGGAATTATAGACAATTAAATAAAATCTGTATCCATAAGAAGCAACTATTGAAGCCTATAGATTGAATGATGTTACAAAGGTATAAGGAGATGAATTAAGGAAGTAGATGGACAATTTGTAAGGAGTATAAAATGAAATGAAAAGAATGTAAACAGTATTGAAATTATGTCAATTCAATTAAGATTAGAATGAAGAAAGAGTATAACAATTATTTAGACATTGTAAAAATTTAGATAGGATGATAAATGAATACAAATTAATTATTAAGGAAATGAACGAGAAATTAAGTTCATTTAAACAAAAGACTAAAATAGATACCAATAGAACTTAAAAAATAACTATATCAAAATAATTCATGACTATGAAAGATTTAAGTTAAATTAGTTAAAAGATTGTAAATACAAATGGAAATATTAATCTAAATTTTAATAGTGATTATAAACTTAAAGTAACATTTGATATTTAAGATCACAATAATTAAAATCATAATAACATTAATAAAAACATTAATTTAAAACATTAGAATTCAATTGGTAACAATTTATAACAATAAGACAAATTAAGAGAAACATAAACTAGACTTATGCTAGAATAAATGCCATCAAATAGGATGATTACACCAGGATATAGATTATCATTAAAACCAAAAGGGGATGGAACTGACTAAATAGATTCTCATATTTTAGAATAAATCAGACATCTTCATTCTCTAGGTATTGCCAATACTTATAATAATCCAACATTTGATGATTTCTTAAATCATTTGACAAAGTTTAATGAATTAAATTTAGAAGTGCAAGAATGCTCATTAAAATTAAATCAAGTTAAAATTCTGAAATAAGAAAAATTAACATTCTTAAAAGTAAAATACTATGATGATGATAATCTTAGATTTTATAAAAAAATGAGAAACCTTAAGATCAAAAAGCAGAATAATTCATCACATAAGATGATGTAGATAAAATGAGAAGAGCTAATGATACTAAAACTATAACATTGAAAAAATTACAGTAACAAAAAGCAGTTTATGACTTTTTCAGTAACAATCTATATAAAGATGTGAATGCCTTCATTCCTATTAAAGATAACCTAACACTAACCTAAATATTTAATGTGATATAAACTAATTAAATTTCATTCTAATCATGATTCTAAAACAATCGTGTACTCTTTTACTTTATATTTAAACAAATTTTAAAAAAAATTTTACACAATTAGATTTAATTCTTAGTTTAAATATATATATTTAAAATAATATTATTTATCCACCATATTTTTAACCTCTATCATCAAAAAACTTTAAGCAAATGTTTATAGATATTAAGGGTTCAAATTTTTTTGTGATCTTATTCAAGGTATTTGAGAATTCTAGATAATTAAATAAATTTTATAATTTAAAATTTAAGTTGATCAAAAAGTCATTGAAAAACTAAAACTTTTATGCTTTCAATTTTTTTTTTTCTAATTTTAATCTTCGATAATGGTTGAAATTTATATAAAAAATTATAAATAGATCTTTTATTATTGAAGAGTAAACTACTTTAAATTGATAAAATTTTATTTTTCATAAATTTTTTTTATTTTTAAATGTTTTGAATTGGATTATCTCAGGTTTATTGAAAAATATAAATATTCAGCGAATGGATAAATATTTTTTAGATGAACAGAAACACATTTGTATATAGAAAGAATCATTTGAGAATTTCTTAATTAAGTACCCTCAAATTAGAAGTTAATTTTATCAAATGTACTTAGTCTCAATATTATAACATAAATTGAAAGCATGGCATGATAAATTTATTTCTGAATAATAACCTATATAATTAAAGATTTAGTTTAAACATATTTTCTTTAAAGATATAAATAGCTTTAATAAGAAATATAAATCTTGAAATAACAATTTATTAACTTATATAAATTTAATTATTCATCTGCTTATATTTCTAAGTGCTCTTTCTATTTTTTAAGACAATGAAAAAAGTTCATTCACGTAACCTCTTGATAATTATTTTATTTCTTCTTATTGTGAACAATCCAATTACCTTGAGATTTCTAATAATTCAGATAATGGAACTGCTTAATCAAGTCTTTTTGAGAAATAATGACCAATGTTTTTATTGTTATCTTTTGCAACAGTTTAAGTCTAAGTAGATTAAAATTACCAACTTCCCAAATTTCCTAGTGATTAGTTCTTTCTTCTAAATGATGATAACAAATCGTCATTCTGAGTATGAAATCTGCTGGGGTTGTTTCTTCGATTTTATTAAAAAATAAATAATACCCATCTTGATTTCCAAATATTTTACTAGGTGATGCCAAATTCGGATTATGATCCTCTTTGCTTTTATTCAGAATAGTGTGATGAAATTTATTATCTGATTTATTATCAATTTATTCTACCCATTCTGTTGGATATCTATCTAATCAAATATTACAACTTACCTTCTTAATTCTTTTTTGTCGCTGTTGTCTTTAAATGCAGAACTAGTCCTACTAGTGGTTGTAAAAGCTTAGGAATGATTTAAAAATGTGCTTCTCTTAATAATCGAAGATTTTTGAACACTTGATTACATCGAAATAAAATTTATTTCTTAATAAAAACCTACTTTTCATTATATTTGCCTCAAAATAATTGTAATAATAATGAATAGTGCATTAAATCCTTCTTGTTTCGATAATATAAATAAATATAATACTAAATAGTTAAAACCTTAAACGAATATAGATGTTTAATAGAATTAGACTTGGATTTTTTATACTATCTTAATATTCAGATGTTTTTAATATTATAATTTCTAAAAACTATTTCATTAAAATGTTTATATCAAAATTTTAAGGACAAATGATTGATTTAATCATTTAAGAGGGTGTAGAATTTATGAAAAAATTAATTGGAGCAGCTTTTGATGCAAAATGCTATTCGATTTGTTAACCAGAAGCAGGAAGCATTTGGATATCATATCTGGATGGATATCATCTTATGAATAATGGTCAAGTGCTTAGTATGTTCTATCATCCAACTAAAAGACACACAGCTACTACAGTTGGGAAATTAGGATAAAAACAAAGTGTTGCTGAGGCAGGATAATATGGGCATACTTTCTTCAAACAAAAGGAAAATATGGAAATAAAACATATTATATTATAGTTTAAGCACAAAAAATACTAAATTCTTATAAATAATAATATATTTGTTAATTTATATTTATTTTTAATGAATAGTGAATTTTTCACATCTATACATTATGATATATATACTTTTCAACATTACTTATTTTATATTATATATATCGTAAATAACTTCAACTAAAATAATAAAGAAATATGCTATATACGTCTGCTTATCCAAATATATTTAGAATAATATAAGGATTTAAATAATTTAAGAAAAATATATAATAAATACTTGATTATAAATTTTTTTTTTGAAGGTAATAAAATAGAGAAATATTTTCATTAAAAATTAGTGTTTTATTCAATAATATATCATATCATAATTGTAAAGCTTTTTTACTTTTTCAAGAAATGCATATCTTTTTATGAAAATAAATAATGTTTATTATGTTAACTTGATTTAGCTTAAAATTGAAATTAAATAAGAATTGTAAAAAAAAACAAAGAAGTATTTTGTTTGGATATTTTGGAATAACTCTTATATAAAAAAGATTGTTTGTTTTTTTAATAATTATATATCAACACATAGATCATTATTATTTGCATTCTGGTTTTTCTGTTTTTTTGCTTTCAGCCTTATCACCTTTACTACTACTTGACTTCTTTCTTTTCTATTAAAGGATAATAAAAATATAGATACAGATTTTTTTTTATCATCTTCATCATCATCATCGTCTTCTTCATCTTCATCATCATCTTCATCATCATCATCTAATTCAGCCATTTCTGGTTGTAATCCTAAAAACAATTCTAATGAACAAGGAACAATAGAATCTAAGAATTCAGTTGCAATATCAAAATGTTCATTCATTAAGTCTTCTTATTTTTCAATTTCTTCTTCATCAAGATCTTTTTTATTTGTCAAATCGAAATCTTTGAAGAATCCAAAGAAACTAGGATTGTCAACAACTTTATCTACAGTTCTTGATGCTCCAGTTTTTTTATTCTTTTATTTCTTTGATACTTTCTTTTGAGTAACATTTTTGCCTTCTTTCCATTCAATATGAGTAGATTCACTTTTTATAGGTGTTTCACTTGCCTTTTCAAATATGAATCTCTTAGTAAGAACTGTGTTAGTAAAATAATCATTAGGTGCAAAGGTGAGTTTTATAGTGAAATTATGACTATTTTCTTCAAGATCTAATTCTACTTTAGTGAGTGATTTTAAGGCATCCCAATCCTTTTCATTCTCTTAACATACATCAGCTAGAGAGAATATAAAATATTATAATTACCAATAACAACTGAGTTTTTGAGTACTTTAAACCAATAATCATCTATTGGTTCAGCTGCATTGTTTTCATGAGTTAATGCTTTCTCTGCTTCACTTAAAAATTTATCAGCATTGGAGAGTTCAATATCAGTGGCAGCTCTTTATCCGAGGATAATTTCATTTTGCTATAGAAAGAAAAATAAAATAAATTGTTTACTTTCTAATAATGAGGGAGATTCAAGTGATCATATTCAATTGTAAGCTTTTAAACTTGTTCTTCTAACTCTTCTTCATATTGTTGTTTGCGTTTTAAGTGATAAAACAAAGCTACAGCTTTCACTCTCTCAGCCAAAGGTAGGGTTTTAATCTTAGTAATGACTTCTTCGATATTTGAGTTTTCGTTATCACTCATTAAAATTTATAATGAATTAACAAATACATTTCAAATTCATACTGCAATATCTGGAATTTAGCTCCAAGTTTGATCAATAATAATATGAATTGTCAATAATGTTAAAGAGAGGAACACTTGCCCCATAAACTATTATAAGTAAAATGTAAATTAGAAATCCTGAACGATCATCTAATATATGTAGATTACCTATTGATTAAATTTCTGAGTTTCAATAAAAGATGATCAACAAGGATGGAGTCTATCTCGATTATAATGTATTATTCAATCATTTTTATTTAGATTAAATTTTTATTTTATCTAGGAGGTAACTAACTTGGAGATTGCCTCATCAATTTAGCATACTTTCTCAATTGTGAAATAGATTAAGAATAAAAAGTCAAAAAGCCATTAACATCAACAACTGACAAACGAGCAGCATTATTATATCGAGTAATCAGACAACCCTTGCAATCTTAATTTGAATCTTAGGAATTTCCTCAAATTAATATACCAATGCCTGCTCCTACACATACACCAATTACTCAATAAGTGCCATAAACCACAAGAAATTCAAGTACTCGTAAAATGGAATTTCCTAATAGAACTACAAGAGCAAGGAGTTAATCTCCTCCAAAAGAATTCAAAAGTGTCGTTCTTGTTAACAAATTGGATGAATAAAATACATAACAATCCTAATTAAAATAGCCATCTGACAATCTTACTTAAAAGTTTATGCAGCTTGGTGAAAAATTTTCTTAAGAAAAACTTTAACAAATTACACCAACTCCCTAAACTGAAGAATAAGATAATTTTAAAGAAATTACTGAAATGCTTACTCAATAAGAAGAAGAATTACAGAAATAAATTGAATAGTTAGATTCTCATATTAAAAATGACTTTAAATATAGAAAACCATAATATGACAATAATAATCATAATAATACACCCAGCTTTTCAAATCCTAATAATAATAATAATTAAGACCTCTAAATTTGGAAGTAAAAATATATTGAATTAGAAGATAAATACAATAAGGCTATGGATGAACATTAACATTTAAAAAGAATAATAAGATAGAGTGGTGAATAATTAAAGAAATAAAATTAATTATCATAATCAGGATATAAATAACTTTCAGAAAATCCGCTAAATCAATCTATAGTCTCAAATTAAGAATAATAAGAAAGAACTATTGAAAAAAAAAATCAAATTATAGACGATTTAAAAAATAAAATAATGGAATTAGAAAAAAAATCTAAAGCAAATTCTATTGAACAATTAAAGAATCAAATTATAAGATTGGAACAATAAGCAATAGAAAAAGAATAATAATGGTTAAATTAAGAAAAAATTTTTTAAGAGAAGATTTTTTAATTGTTATAAAATACAGAATGAATCTATTAACGAAATAACTTTTATTTTATTTTATTGGTTTTTTTATTATTTTTTCATATTATTAAGAGATATATTCATAATTAAGATATATTCATAACATTATATGAAAAATAATTTGATAAATTAAGAGAAAACAAACTGCTCTTTTTTTTAAATTTATTTTCTTTTTCTAAATTAATAAAAGAATTTGTTAATATTTTATATTGATATATTTAATGTATATACTTTAGGGGGATTTAATTGATTTTAAAATTAATGGAATTTATGTTATTAATTTCTTATGAGTGATGCAAAAATTGATTTAAAATGATGTTAAAAAATCTAAATGAATTACAAAATTAAGTTGTTATCAATTAATGTTACGATACATAATTTAATATGAATTAATTTACAATATAATAATTTATATTATTAAATGTAATGTATGATGTCATAAATTTGTTAAATATAAATGAGAATGAAATCAAAATTCGTTATTGTATGCACAACTTAGATAAGAATATGGATCTTAATCATAAGTTGGTGCATTCTCATCAGTAGGATATTCACCACTGATGTATTCTTCTTTGATTGATTCTTCTTTAACTTCCTCATTTTTTGAGAGACTCAAAAATTTGTCATAAGGTTATTCTTTACGTAGCTGTTCTTTTAGCTACTCAATAGCTTGAATGTACATCTATTTTGTAGTTTGATCTTTAATTTTATTATTGATAAGCACACAAATTTCAGCTTATGTTCCTAAGAATTCTATCCATTTGTGTTATGTTTCCAACTGAATGATCTTTGTTCTAGGATTTATTGCTCCAAACAGTTTCTTTAAGTCTCCTAATTCAAACTTTTATTGCTTAGAAGTCTTTTTTTTGTGAATCGCTCTCAAATAGCCATCAACTTGTTTATATCCCATTTGTTCAGCCCAGTGCATAAATTGATTCATAAAAAAAGGCACAATTCTTCGTTAGAAATTGTGTTATTTCTTTATTGAGTATGGTACTTCACTCTATTACTATTGAGGCTTTATAGTAAATTGAGAATTTATGATTTCTAAAATATGTTCATCAATCTAGAGAATAACTTTCCCATTGCATTTTTTAAGGATCTAACAATATTTTAAAGCAATACCTAATAAGTGTACATATCTTGCATTTATTTCAAATAATGATTTACAAAATCTAATAATTAGAATACATATTGGTGAATAATACGAATTTCAACAAAATCTTGCGGAATATTCTTTAATATTCTCAGTTTAATTATCATTAAACTCAATATGTTTGTTAAAATCTACATACATTGTATTCCTCCCTTCTATTCAATATTTTCATCTGATTTCCAAATATATTGAAATTCTTAAATTCATAGTAATTCAACTATAAATTGATAATTAAATAAAAATCACTTCAAATATTATGTAATCTCGATTCTTGCATTTTATCAAAAGTACGAAAATTAAGCATTTATGCTGATTTCCATTAACTTTAACCTCAAATTTGGATTTCAATCGTCATCCTAAACTATAAAACTTACTATTTAGATATTTTTATGCTATTTAATTTAATTATTTCATAATTTTAAAAAAGCACTTAAAAACTTGAGATTCTTCATTTAGAAATTAAATAATTCTATATAATTCACACAGTTCTTCTTCAATTTTGTCAAAATTAGTTGATAAAATTATAAAATAATTAATAATTTATTTATTCATAATTTATTGATTTTATTAAAAAAATTCTAAAGAAAAACCAAATTATAATTGAAATAGTTTACTTGAATAAATAAAAGTAATGAAGGAATTATAATTTTAACATAAAAGATAAAGAACTTAAATAAAATAAAATTATAATTGGTTTAATGAATAAAATCTAGAATTAATTTCTTAGAATATTAATAAGCAAAATAACAGCAAGAATACGTCAGGAGATTAATTTAGTATTTTTAATTATGCATTAGTGTTTTTATATTGTGTATATATTCTTTTATATTTAAATTAATAAACAATTTACTTTATACTATGAACTCATAATTAAATAGGTTTTGTATTTTATGTATCTAATAGTGAGTAAAATTATATATCAGCTATGATTTAAGATAAGGAAGGACAAAAATGTGAGAAATAATTTGAAAAAGGATAAAAGCTTAGATAAACATAACTTGGAGATTTTTATTAGTTTACCAATATTTAATCATAAGAAATAATAATTGCAAAAATAATTCCAAAATCCAAGATCACTTCAATTAAAGTTAAACAATAAGTAAAGATTTATAGAATATGAAAGGTTCTTTAAGAAATTAGAATATATTAAAAGATAGAACATAAAAATATAATAAGATTTTATGGGACTTTTGAAGACAAAGAATTTCTATATATTCTTTTAGAAGAATTTTAATATGTAATTTGGCAATTAAAAATAGACATTATATGATTATTTAAAATAAAACAAAAATTTAAGTGAATAAAAAGTGATATAATTTATCATTTAAATAGTGGATGCATTAAATTATCTTCATGATAACAATATAATACATAGAGAGTATTTATATGTTGAAATTTATAAAGTTTAAAATTAAGCAACATTTATATTACTAAAGATTAACAAATAAAAGTTGGTGAATTCAATTTTGCTATCAAATTAGAAGAGAGAGAAGAGAGAAGAAAAACAATTTGTGGGACATCTAAATATATTGCACCTGAAATATTAAACAATGAAAATGGATATTCTTTTTAAGTTGATATTTGGTATTTAGGAGTTATTTTGTATTTATTATTAATTGGTGTACATCCATTTGAAGCAGGTGATTTATCGACTGCTTATTAAAATATCAAAGCCAATCAATATAATTTGAAAGACGAGATGAAAATATCTTAGAACTTAAGAGTTCTAATTTAGGAATCGTTAAATGCTGATCCTAATTAAAGACCTTCAATAGATAGAATTCGTGAATTGTTGAAATGAAATCACAAACTATATTGATCATATTTATTTTTAGTAATGATATAGTTCAATGACAAGTCTTGAATTTTCTCCTATTAAATCTTCAATAGTTAGTTCTTGTTCTTTGATTTTATTACATTTATTTTAATAATGTTATTTAATGATTGAAAATTCATTAAATAACTCATTATATTGTTATTCAAATTATTAATAGTCTTTATTTGAATTAATTCTATCGTTCAATGATTGATAACCTTATTACAATTTTTAATTATCTTCGAGTTATAATTCTATTTATTTCTAATTTTATAAAATATATTACTTCATATTCTGCTAATTTTAAATCCTTATCATCTAATTCTTAATTATATTTATTTTAAATATCATCCAATTATTATTCTTATTCTTCAATTGTATATTTTAATTCCTGAATAGATTTTTCATAAGAAATGATTGTTTATTGATTTTCCTTTAATTATTATTTAAGTTCAAAAATCTATTCATCATTTTTTTATGACTCTTATCGTTTCTAAACATCATTTTCCAATTATTTAATATAATTTGTTTATTCATCCAATTAATCATTCTGAAATTTTATCTCATTTTCTTTATTCTCTAAAATAGATTAAAGAATTTGAATTTCTTATTTCAACTTAGATTATTCTTCAGAAAGTCTATTATGAGTTTCTTCTATTTTCTATGAAGCAAGTAACTAATTTAAATTTCAAATATTTTATTACTTCATTTTATTTAACCTTTTCTTATAAAACTGTAATTTATTTCATTTGTTATTGAATCTATTCACACATTGTCTTGTAAATAGTTTATTATCTATTAAAATCAAGAGTTGAGAACACTTCCCAAGTTGGTGGAAGATTGGCTGTCTTCATTTATATAGATTTCTATTATCCTTAAATACTCGATCCACTCATTATAAATAAATTATCATAATTGTTATTAATTTAAATCTAAACATATGTGACAATTCTATTTTCAAATCTCATTTTTCAATCATTACTATTATTGAACCAATCCACATTCCTCTTGAATTTCTTTCTGCGTTGTATATATATCAACTCTATTCTATTTAAAATTATTGTATTAATCTTCTCTTTTTATACTTAAATTTAATTGAATTTTTATCTATTTTAATAATCAATTGTTATATTATTTTAGATGTTGAGTACATTATTCCTATATTGAGGGGTTTATTAAAAGTAATTATTATTGCTGATCGTATTAAAATATTATGATGATATTTTAATCAATAGAGGAGAGTTAATTGTCTTTTGTGTATATTAAAGAATATTGATTTCTATAGTGTTAATAAGAATATGTATTCGTAGTATAAATATACTTTTATAACTATATTTATTAATTAACGAATAAACATATGTTTGTTTCACAATCAAAAGTATTGGAATGTAAGTCAAATATGTTATTTTTAGAATGTTTATTAGACATTACAAAACAAGTATTGGGAGATTAAATTGATCGTGATAATAGGGGAGCAGTACTTAATCGAATAAAAGAGATAACTTTAGAAACATTTCAAAGACATTACTCCGAAGAGATTCACTTATTACAATAAGAATTACGATAACAGACATAAACCATTGATAGAAATAAACGAGAATATTAGGATAGAGAACAATAATTAATGATAGATTTTGAATGCAAATTACGTGAGCAATAGTTGATGTAGGTTTAAGAAATCAAAAGTCTTTAGCAATTATGTAATGAATAAAGTGATCAAAACAATAAACAGTAATTAAATATTGAAAGACTCAATAAACAAATCAAGGAATCTTATCTCACTAATTAACAATTAAATTTAGAAATATAATAAATTAAGGATAATCAATAGACAATTAATCTTTAAACAAGATATAAATCTTAAGAGGGAGAAGAATACAAGTTAAAAGCAGAATAATATTAATCTGCCTACACTGTACTTGAATAGTAATTTAAAGCTTTGAAATTAGAATCCGACAAATAAGTAAAAGATTACTAAAGAAAATTATAAACAGTAACTGATTAAACAATATTTCAAGAAACTGAATTATCAAATCTTAAATTAGAAATAGAATAAGTCAAAATTAAAAAGCAGTAGGAAGTTTAGAAGTAGAAGGAAGCATTAGAATAATTGAAAGAGACGAGCCAAACCAAAATTAAAGAATATAAACTTAAATTAAAAGATTAAGTAAATAAAGATTAGTATATTGTTGAACTTTAAGAACAAATAAAAGAATTTGAATAATAAATAGAATTCCAATCTAATTAACATAGGTAAGCTATTAAGATGCTCGAATAATAATATAAAAAACAATATGCTAGATTAGAGGATGATTATGAATAAGAAAAATTAGACATATAATAATAACTTACTTCGAGTTTAGAATCCACAATCTAAGAGAAAGATAAAGAATTTATAGTATTAATGTAAGATATGAAACAATTAAAAGTTTAAATATAAAATGAATAAGAGTAAAAATTAAAAAACAATACTAAATTTGAGGAGCTCATTCAAACATTTAAAAAATAATTAGAGGAACAATAAAGTTAGAATTTAGAATTAATATAAAAAATTAAATCACTTGAATAAGAAATTAGCAAAAAAGATCAGAATCTCAAATTATTATTAGTGGATATTGATGATTTAAAATAATTTTCTGAGTAGACATTAAATACTTTGAAAGAAAATTAAGATTATATGAGTGAGATTGAAAGAGAAAAGTAATAATAATAGGAGATTATTCATGCTATTCAGTAATAGTTAGAAATAGAAATTTAAGGATCATTTTCATATTAGAGATTAGGATAAGAATTAGAATAAAGATGTAGATTATATAAAGAGGAACATTCTCAATTATTAGATGACTAAGTTAAAAAAGAAGCTTAATTTTAATAAGAGATCTAATTAAAAGATATAAAATTTAAATAAGAAATTGATAATTTAAATAAAGAGTATTAAAATATAATTGAGAATTATGAAAATTAATTGAAAAAAATTAAATTAGAATTTAAATTGTAATTGGAAGAATAAACAAGAGCATTTAATTAAATTCAAAAGGAATTAATATAAAAAAATAAATAATATGAAAACGTGGAAAAGTAAAACAATAATTTGATTGATGAATTAGAATAATATGTGTCTTAATATACTTAAAATTTGCAATAATTAGAAGATTAAAAAATGAAAGAGAAGAATTTGATTGAAAATTCAAATAAAAATCAAAATACATGGAATACAGAAAAACATTAATTAGTATTATAAATAGATGAATTAAAATTTAAGCAAAGATCTACTAAATAAAAGATTTAAAGATTATTTATTAAGTAAAAGGAATAATATAATTTATAATTAATTGAGGTGAAATAAATCATTTTGAATAAATTAAAGATTTATGATTCAGAGAATAAATAATTAATATAAAGTTCAGTTAAAAAATTTAATTATGTATGCAATCTAAATAATTTAGTTAATTGATTAAACTTTATAATAAGAGAAAAGACAGAATGAATTTCTAGTAATTGAATTATAAAATGAAATGGAAAAGAAGATTGAACAATTAAAAAGATAATATAAATAAAATGAACTATTAATTCAAGAAGAAGCTCAAATCTAATTAAAATAAAAACTATAATAGTTATAATTAAATGATTAATCTATTGATGATATTAAAAACTAATTAAATTTCTATATTCATGAGAATGATCATTTACAATAGAAACTTAAAATTTAAGATTAATTTAATAGAGAACAATAGAAAAAAGCAGAAATTGATTAAAAATAACTTCATTAAACTATTCAAGAATTGGAATATCAATTGTAAATAATTTTACATCAATTTTAGATGCTAAATTTAAGAATCTGCTGATTACTCTTCCAAAGAAAGATAATACCTTGAATAAAGATATAATGAACTTAAGGATAAATCAGAAAAGAAAATGGATCAAGTGTAAAGAGATTATTAATAATAAATACACCAACTTGAAACAATTATTTAACCAGTTTAATAAAGAGCTCTATCTCCTCCTTTACATTAACATACTCACTCATCAAGCACAGGATTTCATCGTTCACCTGCATTATAGTAAAATCTTTCATCTGCTAAAAGTATGATCTTATTGATGTTTTTATTTCAGATCCATATTCCAAACCTCCATAGTATAGTAGTCCAACAATTAGAACACCACTTAAATCACCTTCAAATGATAGAACAGATAAAACGATTGAAGAATTAAGAGTTGAGATATAGTAATAAAAGGAAAAGCTTTCAAAAATGAAACTTAACTTTACAGAATCTCAAAAAAAATCTAAACCGCTATCTAAGTTTTAATGAAACAACCTTTAAATATATATATATATATATATGCTTAAAATTTGAATCAAATATCATTTGAATATTTAATTATGTTATAAAATATAACATATATTGAATATTTAATAATGTTTAATAATATATTATTTCTTTCAGTGGATGAATTAATAATAAAATTAATTTGTTTAAACTTTATTAAATATTAAAAAAAATTTAGAAATTATTTAATGAAAAATCTATGAAATATCAACACATTTAAAGATGATATTGAATGAGAATAGTTATTGATGGATGAAGTGATGAATGAAGTAATTGAAAAATGAAAATGTAAAATAAATAATTATTTTAAGATTAGGATTATAAAGAATAATTTTGAAAATAAGGATTAAAAATCAAGATTGATATCTTTTTAAGACTCCCTTAATAATAAAACTATTTCGTCTTCTTGGAGAATTCTTTTTTAGAGGAGTGAAGGATCTATTTAGTTTTTTTTATTTTTAAGCTCCATTTTATTGTTTAGTATTTTCAATAGATGGAAGTCGAAATTAGGTTCTAGGAACAGTTTAAGGCATTTCAAAATATTCTTATTCGAATGAGATTTTCATCCATTCATGATTGAGGATGTCATAAAGTTTGATTCTTTTTTAAGGATCAATAAAGAAAATTCTAGATAATAGATCTATAAGATAAGGAGAGACATTCTTTTTAGAGAATGTATAATTGCTAGTTGTTATATTTTGAATGATGTCAAAATTAGTGTCTCCATCAAAAGGATATTTACCAAAGATGAGATGAAAAAGTATGACTCCCATTGCCCAAACATCAATATGTGGCCCAATTTTAGAGTTAGTTCCTGATAATGTTTCAGGCGCCATATATCTGATGGTTCCGATGTTTAATTTATCCATATTACTATTAACAGCCATTCCAGCTATACCAAAGTCAACAATTTTAATTAGAGTATCATTCTTATTGGCAAACATAATATTTTCAAGTTTAAGATCTCTATGAATAAGCTTACGATTGTGACAATACATCATGGCATCACATATCTATCTAAAATACATTCTAGCCTCTTCTTCACACAATTAGCCCTTAGCTTAATTAAAAATATTTTGAATACCTTAAGTATACTTGTAAAGATCACCTCCTTCTAAATATTCCATTACGACAATCACTTACATGTTGGAGAGTGGATAACAATTATAAAATTTGACTATATTTTTATGATTAAGTGATTTCAGTAAGTAGGCTTCTCTGAAAACCAATTCAATGTCATTTGCATCTCTATTTCTGGTGTTTACATACTTTATTGCAACTAAGTTTAAAGTTTCTTTGTGTCTACCCAATAATACTTTACCAAATCCTCCCTTACCAAGTTATTCTAAGATTTCATACTCTTAATGAATGATATTTGCATCAAAGTCTTCACCTCTTGTGATATACAATTTTGTATTGTCTTTTAAGTAAATTAAATCTTCATTAAAGAGTTCCACTCCATCCTAAGTGAATACTCGAAAGTGTCTAAGACTAATTTGATGTTTCTATTCACATAATTATCTTAATTCTTTAAGTGAAGTATCACCATAAATTGACACCTAAAATTTACGATCACTACCCAATAAAGTGATATTGAGTGTTTTTGTATTAGAAATTTCATTATACTCATGAAACATTTTATAAGTTAAGTATTTTTAATTTATTTTATGTTTTATTATAACATGTATATACTAATTAGTATAAACTTTATTGTCTTCAGTCAACTACTCAATAATAATTAACTTTTGGCTCTTCCACTTCTTTATTTTAAAACTATTTTGATTGGTTTCGCAGTCACATTTCCAATATTTGATTGTGATTCTTCTTTTAATAAAGAACTCTTTCGACAACTTTATTAAATATTTGATTTAGGTTTTTTAGTTGTTACTTTTAGAGGAGTAGATACTTATAACATTTTTAATAAACTTAATGCTGGAATTGCATGACTTTCACTTAACCATCTGTGATTTAAAATACCTTAAACTGTAATTCTGTTACGATACTAAAATATTTGTTTAAATAGATCTAATAAATCATTACTCACCTTTTGTGGAATCGTATATTTAAATACACTAATTTCCTATATGAGTTCTTCTCTTGTAGACCCTCTAAATGGTAATCTGCCAAAAACCATCGCATACAAAATTACTCCAATAGCCCAGACATCAGAAAGTTAAGATGCTGACTGTCCAGATATCAATTCAGGAGACATGTATGGTAATGTACCCATACGTATACGATCTCTACCATTGCATGCTATTCCAAAATCAACAATTTTTATCTATCTATGCATAGTGTATTTACTTAATTACTATTTGGTGATACAAGCAATATATTCTCTAATTTCAAATCTCGATGAATCAAATTTTTTTTATGGCAATAATCAATCCCCTCTAAGATCTATTTCATGTAAATTCTAGCCTCTATTTCATCCAAATGACCTTTCCTTCTTACTAAATCCAACAGAGATCCACCCTAAAGATGTTCCATCACTAAAATACATTCATGATTCAACATTATATTTTGAATCAAATGAACAATGTTCCTATGACTCAATTATTTCAAAATCTAAGATTCTCGAAATAATAAATCTATCTCATCTGCATTAAATCCATCTCCCTTTATTATTTTTATAGCCACATAAACTTTTGTCTCTTTATGTTATCCCAACATCACTACTCCTTATCCTCCTTAACCTATTTAATCTAGAATTGCGTATTCCTGAAAGATGATATTTTAATCAAGTTCTTATCCATTCAATGTAGCCCATAATTTTGATTGCTTTGGTTAAAATCTTAAATCTTCTTAAAATATTTCTATCCCACTTGCATTAAATAATCTCAACTCTTTTGGACTTATTCGCCAAGCCAAACGAATCTACCTACAAATCTCCTTTATGGTCGAATATTCATTAATCATAACCTAAAATGGTGAATAGTTTGGATGACAAATGGTAATTGTTTTATATTGTTTCGAGATGTGATCAACCATTTTTTTTTATTTTTTTATAATAATCAATTAAACTCAAAAGTTTAACAAATATCGAAATACCTGAAGATATCCTTATCTCTGATCCACAAACTTATAAATAAATTTATTCAAAAAGTA
Organism: Paramecium sexaurelia; assembly: GCA_000733375.1. NCBI lineage: Eukaryota > Ciliophora > Oligohymenophorea > Peniculida > Parameciidae > Paramecium > Paramecium sexaurelia. The sequence goes on from JPFM01000166.1 coordinate 84,011, forward strand.
TTCAAGTAACTAAGTAAGACATTAAAATTCAAAAATAAATCAGAATTATCTATTTAATAAAATTTAGGGAAATCGTCACAATTTATATATTCAATTTTTGATTTCTAAATTGATGTTTTCTATGAATCATATACAAATGAATTCTAACTACTAGATGTGGCCAATTTATGTAAATCATGTTCCATTTGTGCTGGAGATCTACCAATATATATTTATTATATAGGCTTAAGATTCACATCACTTTATTTATTTTTATAGCACCTTAGTTACAACTTATTATCCTTAATCTAACTAATATTTTGCCAAGTTTATCGAACCATAATCTTATATCGAAAGAGGTCATCTATAATTTAAACTTTTCATAAAAGTAATATAATATATAAATTTATAATTATTTTATATTGCTTTATATAATTTTATCTTTCTAAATTAAGATCATCTATGCAATCTCAAAAAACCCTCATAAAATATGTTAAATAATTGTCTATTGTATAAAAATGTAAATATGATTTAAATGCTTTAAAGCAACAATTTTTTCAAAAACTATATCCAATAGCTCTGAAATAAAATTGTGCAATAATAATTTATCTATTTCTAATTCGATTCTTATTTTTTGGTTGAATTGTTTCAGCAAAAAATAGTTTTGACCCAAAACTGATCATCTAAGTTTGGAAAATATATTAATTACCATTAAAACTTTAATAAAGCTAATGTTGTTCATCCTATCTATTTGGTAATTTTTAAATTAAATTATATTAAATACAAATAAGGCTAAAAATATTAATATATCTAAAAAAATAGAGTTAAATTTTAGACAATAAAATAGTGTAAAAGAATGACTTCTTGAATTACCGTATGTTCGCTTAAAATAATAAGATTTAGTAACAGCATTGATATAAAATTAAAATAATTTCAAATTAGCTCATTTTAAGAGATTTCATTTTAATTTACAAAAGCTGATATTGAAGCTTTGCATTATGTGATATCTTCATTTATTGATGTTATTAAAATTATATATTTATTTTTTTAACTCAAACCGTAAATTAATATTTATTAAGATTATTAAAATATTAAATATATAATCATTGAGTTGGAAATTTAATATTGAATTATTATTATTATTATGATGAAATTTATTGTGATGTTCTAAATACTCATCAACATTTAAAGTTATATAATATTTGACTAAGGATATAATGAATAGTTCAACTACGATGCAGGATTTAGATGTAATAATGTTGATACAATTAAAACAACTGTGTCATTTTCAGGTACTTTTGAAATTCCGCCCTAAATATTAATTATTCCTACGGTTATCTCTCAACGATATTATCCTTCAAGTGCTCTTAAAATTGATATAAAGTTTATCACAACTGAATGTAGAAAATATTATATATATTTAAAGAGTTTTAATTAGAAATTTCGTGTTATTTAAATTAAATTTGGAGATATTATTTTACTTGGTATGCCATAAATGACAATAGAATTAGAATTTTACAATAACCAATCGAAAATAATTGTGTAGATTAAAGTATCTATACTCATTCACATAATTTACAAAAAGCAACACAAGCTATGGTTATTCTCCAGGGTTGGGGAATGCTTACATACTATTTGAATTTTTATTTAGAAAATTACGAAATAACTTCATCAACTGTTAAAATTATACTGCATAATTCTAATTCTAATTTGTTATAAGTTGGATACTAAATTGTTTTAGGAACTTCGGAAGCATTTTAAAAATCAGAATTGATTGAAACATTCGGAGGATAGCACACGTTATTTACAAAATCAATAAAATAGTTAAATTATGGAACGCTTGCTCTTCCACCAGCAGGATTTTACTGGGATGTAGGTGATAATATAAGATTAAATATAACTTCATAATAGATTCTTGACGAAACTTAATATTCAATTTCAACCTGTAAAAGATAAATATAACTTTTTAGTTGCTTCAACTTACATGAATTCTATTAGATTCTTTGAACTTTGGCTTTTTGAATAGATTTTGTTTCCAATGTATATTTATTCATATAGGGTAACGAAAAAATATGAAAGATTTATACCACATCCAATAAAAGTATCCATTATTGAGTTGAATTCAGAGTATTATAATATTGGAGAATTCCAAGCTTAAGTTCCTAATACAATGACAACACTCATAATACAAATTGAATTAAAATTTTATTAAGGAGAAAAAGTTGTTGGAACATTCTTAAAATGTAATGAATGCGGTTCAAAGAATGTGTATAAAATTGAATAAAACTATCTTGGTGGAATTAATTTTATTAAGTATAGATTATTATTAAGATAATATTCAATCAATGTTCAAAATTTGAAAATTTCAATAGGTTTATAGAGTGTTACTATAAAGCAAATAATTAATTAAGTTGTTGAAGATTACTAGATTGTTTAACTTTAATTTGTAAGTCTAAATGGTTGATTAGAAAAGTTATTTTTTACATTTAATAATTTATTTATTAATTTAAAGTTTCATCAAATTATTAATAGCTTATAAATTATAATAATTGTTTCATAAATTCATTCATTGAATGTGGTTATTTTATGAGACATAAAGATCATTAAATTAAAATTACTTAAATAATTTAAAAAAAATGAAAGGAAGTTAATAAAAAAAATTAGAAGCAGAAAGAAGAATAAAATATAGTTTTATAATGAGTAACAGATACCATAATGTTCATGAAATAAAAGAAGATACTAAATTATGATAATTATTAAGATATTGATCTTAACAATTGAAATTTAGGATAAAACTTAATTTTACTACCTTGATGAATGAGAAAGGAGAGATTGATATTGGATATTAAAGTAGATAAGGAGCATTCATCTGAAAATGGAACAAAAATATATTGTTGTATATTTACAATATTATGATTTATTAATCATCATCCTGCAATTACTTATGAACACAATTATAAATGAACCTCTTGTTTTTAAGTAGTACATTTAATATCTCCTATAGCGTCTAACGGATTTGGGACCATAGATTCGCACATTAAAATCTAGTATAGAATCGATATTTGATTTACAATTTTTTAGTTGCAATATTTTTCTAAATCTTATTTAATATTTGCTATGGTTGTTGTGCCAGGTAATTTGAATGACAAAATACGAGTTTATTCATCAATTTTAATTTTTTTTTCATTTGCTAATTCTTGTAATGCTTTAAGAAATTGTTGTCTATCCTATTGAGCAGTTGAATTATATATCTAAAGATTTACTGTGATTTAGTCTCCTCTTTCTAGTTATAAGATTAAAGATGATACATGTATTTTTAAGTAAAGCTTCTTAATATTAATGCATTAAAAATAATTATAGATTTATAATTCATAAGTATTAAGTTTTCTGGATTCTCTTTTTAGTTTATACAAACTTAATTTACTTAAATTACTTTTAATCACCTTTATATACTTTTACTATCAAAGTTATAATGTCTTTAATTTTAAAATGAATCGGGGTAGGTTGTTATATTCATAATATATAAAAATCAGATAATAATTTAAATAGTTTAAAAATTATGGACGAGAAAGCGACAGCAGATAGGTATAAATTGTTTATAAGTTAAGTTCTGAATAAGTAGTGATATTTGAAGAAAAAATCACAAAAGTTAATGGAGAAGTGGCAATAAAAAGATATTAAAGAGGCAAGTTTTTAGGAAAGGGTGGTTTTGCTAAATGTTATGAAGCAACAAACTTAGAGACAAAGAAAGTTTTGGCTGCAAAGATAATAGCTAAAAGTAGTTTAACAAAGAACAGAGCACGTCAAAAGGTAATTGAGTAATTAAATAATTTAGCTCATTTCTGAAATAAAAATACATAAAAGTTTACAAAATACAAATATCGTATAATTCGAGCATGTTTTTGAGGATCATGAAAATGTTTATATTTTATTAGAGTTATGTTCGAATTAGGTAACAATCAAACATTTAAATTAGACATTAAATGAATTAATAAAACGTCGTAAAAGACTTACAGAAATAGAAGTATAATGTTATGTTGCATAAATAATCAATGCACTTAAATATTTACATGCCAGTAATGTGATTCATAGAGAGTACATAAACTAATGTTAATATTTTAAGTCTTAAATTGGGTAATCTTTTCTTGAATAAATCTATGGAATTGAAATTGGGAGATTTTGGACTTGCAACCAAGTTGGAATTCGAAGGAGAGAAGAAAAGAACTATTTGTGGAACTCCAAATTATATTGCACCAGAAGTTTTAGATGGCAAAGTTGGTCATTCATTTGAAGTAGATGTATGGTCATTGGGTGTCATCATTTATGCAATGTTAATTGGAAAACCTCCCTTTGAAACACCTGATGTCAAAACAACATATAGAAAAATTAGATTAAATTCATATACTTTTCCAGAACATGTTCTTATTTCTGATGCAGCCAAAAATCTTATTACAAGAATATTAAATTTAGATCCAGTAAAAAGACCTACTCTTGATGAAATTATGTCTCATCCATTTATGAATACTGGTGGCTCCATTCCAAAGACTTTACCTCTTTCTACTCTTGCTTGTCCTCCTTCGGCATCTTATAATAAATAGTTTTAACCTTCCACTAATTCAAGTAGTCTTAAAATGTCAGTAAATGCTATGCCTCAAAGATTGACTGAGACTACTCCTAATAATTAGAAAAATTAATAAAGACCAGGAAATGGTTCCTCAGATCGATTCCCATGTATTCATTATTCTTTATATTCTCAGTACAAAAGCCAAGTTCAAGCGGAAATATTTTGGAAGACAATTTCGGGTCCAGTGGATTAAATAATGCTTAGAATGCTGGTTATGGTGGATCTCAGAGACCTTAATCTTAAAAACCTAATGATATTAGGAGTAGCCAAAGTCAAAAAACACTTACTAATCCTTTTGGTGGTACTGGAATGCAAGGAACTCATTCTGTTAATAATCTTGGATAAAGATAACCTCAACAAAGGTAGGAAATATACGTTAAGAAATGGGTTGATTATTCTAGTAAATATGGATTGGGATATCTCTTAAGCAATGGAGCTACTGGAGTCTTTTTCAACGATTCTACTAAAATTATTTTAGATACCAAATCACTCTAATTCGAATATATGGAAAGAAGAGGTACTGACAGATAAGATATATGTGAATCTCATAATTTAAATGAATATCCTCGGGAATTATAAAAGAAAGTCACCTTATTATAACATTTCAGAAGTTATCTTGAAGGTGAATAAAATAGATAAGATATGCCATTTGAAGAATATGACAACAAATAAGTTGTTTATGTTAAAAAATGGATGAAAACTAGACATGCCATTATGTTTAGATTATCAAATAAAATCGTTTAAGTATTCCATTTCCTATATTTTAGGTTAATTTCACAGATAAAACTGAAATTATCTTATCATCTGAACATAAAATGGTCACCTATGTTAATAAAACAGGAGAAAGAAGCCACTATCCTTTAGCTACTGCTCTTGATAGTTAAAATACAGAAATGGCAAAAAGACTAAAAGTAATTATATACAATTTAATTCTTTCAAGTATACTAAAGAAATTTTGACTCATATGCTTAATGGTGGTCATACTGGAGAGCAAAAACCTAACTAAATGACTGGAACGAATTGGTAAAATTCTGGACCATGAAAAGTATTATTCCATATCCAAAAATAAGTGCATTTTAAAAAAAAAAAATTTTTCCCAATAATAAATTTTTGTTAAATAAAAAATCATTTATTTAAAGATTTCTTCTAAAATTTAGCATTGTTATCTAATTCTAACAATAGTATTGTTTATGATATATTTTTAGAAAAAAATATTAAAAATTATAGTATATTGATTAAGTTGTAAATTGATATAATTTTTGAATATTTTATTTAAAATATATTAATATTTTGTAATTTATAACATAATAGTCTAAATTTCAAATCAATTAATTTATAATTTAAATGTTTAACATCAATTTAGATTTAAGCCAACAGTAAGTTCCCTAATAAGGTAGTCAATACTAGGTGGAACTTGAAAAAATTTTTAAATCAAATTAAACTAAATGGGAAAAATTTTGGTGCTATGCTCTCCTCCAATTTATATTTCTTGTTATTCAATCTATATTAATTATAATATATGTCTATGTAAGGTTAAAAGCTATATTTGAAAAATTACTTATATCAGGATTTTGCATAAACATAATTTTTTGCATTTGTAGTTTATTACTTTCATTTAACAAAAAATCAAGCATGAAATGTTGTAATATTTTTGTTTTACTTTTAATTATTTATGGAATAGCACTACAATCAGCGGGCCTAAGTTATAATTATGAAGATCCAATTTAAATTATAACTTATCTTTGGCATGTCTACAAAACAATAGATTTTTATTTGCATTATATAGCACTTTAAAATTTTCTTTATTAAATCTTCAAATAGATATAGATGAAGGGTAATCCCACTGAAAAAGAAATTTAGAACTTGTAATATAAATTTAGAATTTTTAAATTTTAAAAAGATATTAATAGCTTGAAAAACTAAATAAATTAGTAATTAGTGTTGGCTATTGTGGATTCTTTAATTTTCTACACGAGTTTTTGCATGTAATTATGATTCTTAAATAGATTGCTATTATAATACCATTTATAATTTTAACAATTTATTAAGAATCAGATACAATCATTATTTTAACTTCTATCTCCTATGGTTGTTAGTTTATTGCTTAAATCATTAAGTTAAGCTGCAAGAGTATGGAAGACTGGTCATAATTTTTTTGCATTTGCTTTGGTTTAGCGTAAACTGTGCTTCAGATTACCTGGTTGGCATTGGATGAACAGAGTATTTTAAAGATATTTTCATTTATTTAATAATTTGATAGTTTAGTGAGAATTTTATGTTATGAAAATTTTAAAGTTGAACCTCTAAAAGTAAAATTGAGGTATTTATATTTATTAATTAGATAAAATACCACTGAGCTTTCATCAATGCGTTATGATTAAGGTTGAATTATTTAATTACAATATAGTTAAAAAGCATTATTTTTAAAAATATTTATGAACTAATAATTTTCTTTATAGTATGAAATATCGAACAAAAATTTTAGTAACTTTTAAAATTCTCTTATCTCTTGATTATTTTAGTCTTTATTTTTCTCATATCTTATAATAGAGAAGAACTAAGAAACAATAAAATAGATTAGAAATGAAAGGTCTACTTAATTATAGTTTAAATTTTTTTCAGTTTTTAGAATTGAAAGAAATGCATTCTCATTAAAGCTAGTTTGAAAAATATAGAAATAAATAAGGAATGTTTAGATTTTAGATGTCTTAATAGAGAATTATTTATTATCAAGATTTCAAATATAATTATAAATAATATTGAAAATTGTAATATGTTAATTTTTTATTATTTATTATGTCTTAAGTGATATTTTAATAGAATGAAATTGCTTATGTTAGATTGATAGATGAATTTAATACTGCTTACCAACAGTACTCACTTACATAATCTAAGGTAGGCACTCTGGAAAAATTGAAATCCAAGTTGTAATAAGCTGAATAGAAAGTATAGATTGGAGATCTATGATTTAGTTAAAATTTATGTAAATTGAATTCAAATCATGTGAATCAACATTGAAGGCAGAATTAACGTCTAAAATGAAGCAACATTAAATGAGTTATGTCAATTGTTAATAGAAATTAAAAAGCATTGAATAATCAAGAAGTGTCGAGCAACCTTAGGCATCATTTAATTTAGATACTAGATAGAGGATTGAAAATAATACAAATTAATTAGATCAACAAACTAATTAATTATAAAATTATAATAAAACATTAGGGAATACTGTTGAATTGCAAGAGGGAATAATGGATGATCTAAAAAAATAGAAAGAAAAATTATTGGCTGCTCATGAAGATGTATATAATAAAGTTGAATTATAAAGACAAATGTGATAAGATCAGATGTTAAAGAGACTGGAAGATATGTTAGAATAATGTAAAATAGAGAGATATTCAGCAAAGTTCTTAAATTGGGATTGATTGGAGTGTTGACATTAGGGAATATACTTTTGATATATTATAAAATATGATTAATTAAATTAATGGCTTCAAACTTATATCAATAGAATGAAATTAACTTTAATAAGAAAGTAGAAGAGTTCAATAAATTATATCAATAATACTCAATGACATAAAGCAAGCCGCTCACATTAGAGAAGATGAAATTAACTCATGTTTAGGCTGAATAACAAGTAATGCAAATTATCAAATGCATAATTTAGTTCAAATTCATGGAGATTGAATACAGTTCTTTTAATGAATAGAATAAATAGGATTTTGCATAAAAATTTAGATAGAGCAAGATGTAATATACGGAATGTCAAAAGAAATTAAGAGATTTACAATAAGATATTGAGAAGCAACCTTAATCGAATCATAGCAATATTGTCAAAAAAACTTAACCATCTTAGATTAGCGGATTAAATTCAGATTTGCACTCATAAGTGAGGCAATTAAATCATCTTGATTCCAAATTATTAGAAGCAGAAGACACATAAATTAGCATTTTAGATAATCTTCGTAGTTAAAAGGAAAAACTATTAAAAGCTCTGGAAGATGTAAAAATAGCTATTTTATCTTTTTTAGACTAAAGAAATTTAGAGTGGAGTAAAAATGACTCAGAGACATGCAACCATGATAAAAAATAGGGAATCTTATAATAAAGGGATATTGATGACTTTGGTTTGCATATTAACAATTGGAAATATACTTATTATATACTATAAATTTGTTCATTGAAAATACATGAATTAAATATTATATTTATGATATTAAGCACAATTTTCATTTTATTTTATATCAATGAAGCTATTGCATTATGTTCAGGTATGAAATTAAAAATTCTAAATATGAAGATGATGCACACAACTTGACCATACGAAGCCTCAAACCAACGCAATCCTAATGTGACAACACAATGAAGTTCAATCTCTCCTTTGTTGATTAACCCTTAACCATAGAAATTACCAAGCAAGAACAGACGATCTCCACAATTGCTTCCATTTCGACACTCTTTGCATCTGACATGCATAACAATCTTAATTGTATTATTTCTAAAAATATCTTTTAATTAGAATACACTGCAACAAGTTTTGAGTTTCGATCCCCATCTGAACATTAATTAGATGGAACTCAATATGATTTGGAGATGCTAATTCATCATCAGTTAAATGAAGGAATAACTTCAGATTCTTAAGCTGCAATTGTATCTATTCTTTTTAAAATTGATAAAAAATAATCTCAACCATTTTTTGATGATTACTATTTCAAAACTTTGAAATACCAAAACACATCCACTCTAACAATCAATTTTCATAATTCACTAGGAAACTAAATACCTTAAGATCCAACATTCTATACTTATATGGGGACATTCAATTCTGAAATGCTAGATTGCAATTAATTAATCCAATGGTATGTTTTAGATACTCCACTTAAAATATCTTAATAATAAGTAGATCAATTTAATTACTTCTTCCAAAACAATCAAACTAAATCAGAAAACACTATTAAAAATAAAACAACTGAAGTTATTAACATATTGAAATTAAAAGGAAAATATTGCGATAGCCATCTTGCCCGTGATTTTGGTTTGTTTCTTGCCTACTGTGTTATGATATTAATGATTTATAAATCAATTTGATATTAAAGTTTTTAATTTAAAATTAAATCAGTACTTTATGAGGTGCATAGTATTTGAAATTCCGTATATATTCATTATTGATTTTTTGAATTTCCTTGGACTAACATAATTTGAAGTAGGTTATGTTATTGCTTTCTAAGGTGATACTATTTCCAATTAACTCCAATTTCTATGCATCTTTTTTGGAAAGAGAGGTTGATCAATTGTAATTGATTTATTGAAAGGGAATAATTTTGTATGAACTTTAGCCTTAGGAGATGGTAAAAGAGGCATATTAACTTTCTTGGGTTGGTTGATAAGATCAACTTATTAAACTGTTGCTTTTGGTTTAAATGTTGATAAAATACGTAGCAAATTTACTTAGTCTTTGAAGCCTGATTTAATATTTTATGATTTTTTTACACTATTTTAAAGAAAGAATGCGCTTTGATTGACTTTGTGAATTTCCATGTTTTAGTCTCAAAAATACAATCCTGGCTAAATTCTAATTCCGATGTTACGGATTATCAATTTTAACTAACTGCATCCATTCTTTTGAGGATTTAAAATATCCAAACTCATCTCCTTCGCAAGATTTCCTTCTGGAAATTGTAGTTGGAGTTTCCAAGGGTCCTGATGCATGTGCCTTGATAGCATTTCTTCTTATAAATCTTCCTCTAGTGTTTATAAACTTATGAACAAGTAAAGGAATTGCTCTTGGTAACGACTTAGATCTAAAACCACATCTTTTCAATTATTTTAGCATGAACAGTAATTTCAATAAGAGTTTTATATAAATTATTATTTACATAACTTTCGACATAAAAACGTCTTGTATAATAATAAAATAATGTGGGATGAAGTGCAAAATTTAGAATAAATGGATTTCTAAACCAATATATTTAATATAATGTTTTTTAATAAGTGAATTTTTGATAACATTTGAATAGTAATTCAATATACTTTAATTCAATAATGTATAAATATTTTAAGAAAATAGAATATCTATATAGATTTATGAATAAATAACATCCTCCTTGGGGTTCTTAAATAGGTGTGGCACATGGTGGTGTCATAGGGTATTCAAACTGCGAGCCCAATTATGACAGAACAAAAATTTATTTATATGAAGTTCATTATAAAAAAGAAGAATCCGGATTGAGATGTGACATCTTTATGGGATATAAGTAATTTAGGAATTTATAATTAGATATCAATGTGTTGAATTTGCAAGAAGATTCTTTGTTTTGAATTATAAAACAATGTTTACAGATGTTTAGAAAGCACCAGATATTTGGGACTTATAAACAGTTGAAGATTTGACCAAAGAAGCTGGGACTTTCCCATTTGTGGGATTCAAACAAGGAGGAACTGAGTAAATATGGAATATATTATTTAGACCACCTAAATTCGGAGATTTAGTACTGGCTCCTTAAAGTGAACATTAACCTTGGGGACATGTGGCTGTAGTTGTAGGAGTTGGAGATGGATACATTGATCTAGCTGAATAAAATTATGAGGATGCTGGTTGGGTTGCTGAAACTTACGCTAGAAGAGTAAAAGTGGAATGTAAAGACGGCAATTACTTTGTTACATACATTAGAGTAGGGTATGAATTAGAATCTAATAATTGTGTAGCTTTGAAGACCAATTCAATTAATCTTGGGATAAAGATGAAATCATTATTGGTTGGAAAAGAATCATATTTAACTGAGTTGTATTATCATACGTATTATTTAATATTAATATCTAATAATGGACTCATCTGCTACAACAAGACGTCTTTAACATCTCTCAAGACATTTCAAGGCTTCCAACATCAACACTCCTCCTGTTCGGGTTACTGTCACTGGTGCTGCTGGAAATATTGGATATGCACTTGTTCATATGATAGGATAAGGAAGACTTCTTGGACCAAATCAATAAATCATTTTAACTCTTCTTGAATTACCAATGGCAAAAGACTAGTTAGAGGGTACAATCATGGAACTCAGAGATTGTGCTTTTCCACTTTTAAAAGAAATCAAAGGAACAACCTAATATGATCAAGGATTCCAGGGTTGTGACATAGCTATATTAGTTGGTGCCAAACCAAGAGGACCAGGTATGGAAAGAAAAGATTTACTTGCTGCCAATGCTCGTATCTTCAAAGAACAAGGAGAGGCATTAGAGAAATACGCTAGCAGAAATGTTAAAGTATTAGTTGTAGGAAATCCTGCCAACACAAATGCTTTAATCACAGCTCATTTTGCACCCAGTATACCTAAAAGCAACTTTACTGCACTTACTCGTTTAGACTAAAATAGAGCTTAATCTATTATTGCTTAAAGAGTAAATACCAATGTTGAAGATGTCAGAAACATTATAATTTGGGGAAATCATAGCACAACACAATTTGCTGATGTTAGTCAAGCTACAATTTAATAAAATGGAATTTCACATACGTATTATTAATTAATAATATTCTTAGTGTCAGAGGAATTGTTGCAGATGATTCTTGGCTTTAAAAAGCATTTGTTGAATAAGTGGCCAAAAGAGGCGGAGCTATTATTGAAAAAAGAAAAGCCTCATCAGCTGCCTCAGCTGCAAGTGCTGTTTGCGATCACATTCATGATTGGCTCATTGGAACCGATAATGGGTAAAATCTATTCTTATTTGTAGAACTTTTGTATCTATGGGTGTTATTACAGATGGAAAGTTATACGGAATTAAAGAATAAGTTTGCTTCTCCTTCCCTTGTATTTGCAAAGATGGAAATATCAAAGTAGTTGAAGGATTTAAATGGGATCAATTCTAATAGTCCATGATTGATAAAACTTTGAAAGAATTATTAGAAGAAAAAGAAATGGCTCTATCTGTAGTTGTTTCTAAATGAGTTAATATAATATATTAAAAAAATTAATATACCTATCAAAAACTTAAGTCTACAAACTTATTCAAAATCAACTTCTAGTTTTTTTTTTAAATTACTGCTTTTTCTTATCAATATCAATTATAAAGTTAGTTTTGTACTAAATTTAATTTATATCATTTATTTTCCATTTTCCATTTTCCATGTTCAAATAAATATTTATTTTATTAAAAAGAATATTATTAATTTTTAACAAAGAACATGGATTATGGCTAGGATTAAAATGTCGGTGGAGATGGAATATATGATGAGGAACTTAGTATATTTTACAAATTTAATGAAGGGAGTGTCTGTTCGAATTCTTAGGAAGATATGCACTAATAGTAATCCAATTCTGATGAATTTTAAATTTTTCAAGTAACTAAATAAGGTCAAACTAAAGGTAAAAAACATTAAAATAATTAAAATAACACTACATAACCCTACCCAATACGCAATAAAAAAATAAAAAATAAAGATGTTTTTCTAGGTGGTTTCGAATGGATTAAAAATCCTTAACTCTATAATGAAAATAATTTATAAGCTTTAAAAAATAAAGCTTAAGAATATCAAAATATGAAAATAAATGAGCTACAAAATTATAGTACTATATACGAGAAGAAATTAAAGAACGTTAAGAAAAGACAGTTTATGAACAATATGAACCAACACTAGTTTAATATTGTATGCTAGTAATTATTGAAAAAAAAAAATAAATATAAGAATTCTAAGAAAATGTTACAATAAAAATACGTAAATTTATATTTTGACTGGATAAATCTTTTGGATTTGAGAAATAAATAAGAAATAAATCAATAATTTGAAGAGATAGTAGAAATATTGTAACAAATTAAAGGCAAATAAGATTAATAATATTTTAATAAATATTAAATATATGATTTTGCCAACTTATCAATATCTTTGATCGAATAATTTATCTAAATTCAGATCTATGACGTAAAAGAAAATAGATATTCAGAATAAGAGTATATATTTGAAAATATTATAGTATATCTGAACAATTTGAAATATATAGAGAATTGTAAATAATTCAAGTAGAGGAAATGTATGAAGAATAATAAATATCTGAAGTAAATACTAAATTAACTGAAAAATATGCTAAATTTTTTACAAGCATATGCGATTTGAGAGATTAAAAATATAATAAAAAAATGCAATTAAATTTTACTAAATAGACAATAGAAATGCTTTTAGAGAATGATACGACAAAATAAGAATTAAAAGAAGTGATAAAAGTTGGTATTAAAAAACCTAAGTCTTGGTTTAATGATGGAGAAGAATTCAATTAAGAAAAAGAAAATGAACTTAAATAAATTTTAGAGAACCTTAAAGGAAAATATTAATTATTGTGAAACTAATATTTATATCAAAAGTTTTTAAATAACTAAATATCAATTAAGGTAATTATCATCTTCAATAAAATCCACAACTTTTTCATTATTTTCTTAGTCATCATATATTTATTCTTCTTTCTGATCTTGATTTTATTGTATATCTTGCTATTATTCTTATATCAATTATTAGTCTTAATTATCTTAAGAAGATTAAGGTTTGTTTTATTATTGACTTTCATCTAATTCTTAAATTTCATTGAGTGCTTTATTTGATTATTTCGTATTGATATTGTCTTGAGAGCCTGAGTGAGGAGTTTTTTTTTTCCCACTAACCTGAATAGCTCTCTTGAAGGAAACGTCTCCTGTTTTTGCAACTTAATTAGGAGTAGTGTTATTTGATTTTTAACTTGATGATCTATTGTCTTATGAATGAGTTGAAGTGTTTTCTTACATATAATTCTTTCTTTAAGAGAGCAAACTCATTTAATATTTTGTAGGATTATTTGATACTGATGATAAATTCTTGACATTAGATTTTTATTTTGTTTAATCAAGAATTTCTTAAAAAAGCGTTTCTAAATTATTTTTAGATTTTAGAAGTTCTGTGTTATCCATTTCTAATTGTTTATTTCTTTGTTTAAATCTGACTGCATAACCTTGACTAGTTTTTAATTGAGTTGCTAGAGATTTCTACTATTATTTCAGCAATTCAATTTCTTAATCTTTTTCAAGGATTTAGATTTTTTAAATTTTATAATTCATTAGTTTTAGTTTTTGAATTCATTTACAATAAAGTTTCTAATTTAGCTTTTAAATCAGAATTATCTTATAGAATTCTTAATTAAAGTTGTTTTGATTTTTGTAATTCTTCGTCTTTAAATATCATTTATTCTTATAATTTTTAATTATTTTAAATAAATTTTTTAAGCTATTTAACGTTTAAATATTACTTCAAGATCTAATGATTTGGAATGTTCAAGCGATTTGATATATTGTCGATTGGTTTCTTATAATTTTGCCTCTAACTCTTTAATTTTGAGTTCAAGATCAGAGATTTTTTTAGTCTATTCTTTAAGAGTCTTATTAGCTTAAGTAAGTTATGTAGTAAGAGTAGCATTTTCTCTTTGATTTAATTAAAATGAGTAAATACTTGTCAAATTATTTGGTAGCTTATTCAAATTATTTTTTGGCTTCATTGAGTATATCATCTTTCTCTATTAATCTAGCCTTAAAGAGTTCTTACTCATGATTAGACTATCATATATATATATATATAGAATTACTTTATCTTTAGTTTTTTCAAGTATTTGCATAATTTTAGTCATTTCCTCTTTATATTACTTTTGAGAATCTTTTAATTCATTTTAAAGTTACAGAATTTGATTAGCTTAGGTATTGTTATTATCTTATAAAAGTTAAAGTTTATTCTATAAATCAATATTAGTAGAGTTGATTTATTAAAGTTAAGAATTAAGTGTTTAATTATCATTCAACAAATTGTCTTTGAGATGTTTTAAATTATTAAGTTCATCACTAATAGTATTCAGATTCATATTTTATTCTGTCAAATGAGTTAACTATTATGATTAATTGTTAACTTATTCATTCAACGATTTTATCAATTAATCTTTTTCATTATTTTCTTTTTATAATTGAGAAATGCTTTGCTCATGCTGAGAAATCTGAGTTTCTCTTTCTTTAAGTTGAACATCTTTTTCTTAGAGGAGATGTTCATAATGATTAGTGATTTATTGTAACTGCGATTCAGCATTATTGTTTTCTCCTGATTTAGCTATTAATTGTTAATTGAGTTCTTTTGCTTCATTAAGTTGAACTTCGACATCATTCAATTTACGTTAAAGTACTTGGATTTGATTCTAGAAAATGATTCAAATGTACATTAAAATCTCTTTCTTTAGATCGCCATTCTACAACATCACTTTGATTCTTTTCTATAAGTTTAAGATTTTGAGACTCAAGCATTCTAACTTTTTCTTCAAGTTCAATTATCTGAAAATATTTGCGATCTAATAAATACTTGTGAATTGTTTTAAATTGATCTTTACAATTCTTCAACTTTATCAGTTAAAGATATTATTTATCTATGTCTATTTTGAATGTCATCCTCTAAACTTTTAATTTTAGTTTGTAATTCTTATTCTTTAGACATACTGAAATCTAATTATATAAATAAAAGTTTGAATTTATTATATAAGGTATATTAGTAATTAAAATAAAAAGAGCAAATATAATATGTTGAATAAAAATAAGCAATAACCTTAGAAAATCATATAAAAGCATAATTTTAATAACAATTTTTTTTCTACAGGATTTAAATTGCAGATTCTTGATTTTTCTATCGGTAGGGATGTAATAAATAATTAGTTTAATTACAATATTTTATCGACTTAAGTAAATTAAAAGTATACAATTAAAAGCATTGAATTTTATATAGAAATTAAGTACTATAATTGATGTATTATTATGGAATTTCAATATTTAATAAATCAAAAGACTATTTTAATTTGGAACATAAATTATGTTTGTAATATAAAATAAAATAGTAGATTTTTTTTTTCATAGATTTTGGAGCCAATAATTTGATTAAAAAAAATATATATATACTCATTCAATTATTATTGCTGAGTCATGATTTTGTCCTATTTTAGATTTTTAGAGTTTGTTTTATTCCTCCATTCTTGCCTACTATTATAATTTCATTTAATTTATGTAATAATTGTTGGCATAGAAATTAGCATAACTATTGCTTCTTAGATGCTGATTAGATGACAACATCATATTGTTTATAACATTCTATAAAGTATTTGAATAAGGCGATGTTGTTGTAGTATCCTTACTTTTGACAGTTTGCAATTTAAAGAAGATGTTGTTGGTTTCATTAGACAACATTTCTAAATTTATGATGCGATTATTATTTTTGACTGCATAATTTGGTAGATTTTCTAAAGTCAAGAGTTTTTAGATCTTTTCATTTAAAATTTATCCATTATTGTCGAAAGTTATTTCATTTATTTACAAATCATACTTTTTTATAGTATTTAAGATAGCATTCTGATATGCATCAACCTAAATAGTGAAGAGTTTCTTCTTACATAATGGACATCTCCACTTCCTGGGCTGCATTGAATACATTGCTGTAATATAGTTTTCAAGTCCAAAACATTATATATGTTAACAAAATGAACCTCGAACTGGTGTATTCATTAAATTAAAGGTTATTGCACACGTCAATTACACTGTTATACTATCTACTTTGATGTCATCAGCTTAATGTTTATTAAGATAAAGAGATATAAAATCTTGACATTATTCAATATTCATCCAATTCTCACTTTAATTTAAGATATTGTCAAGTAATTATTTTGAATTGAATTATTCGATTGAATAGACTCCTAAGAAATAGAGATGACCTGAAGATATTCGATATTGACTTCTTTAATCAGGAGTTGGTATACATTCCTTAATTTATAAGCAATTTTGTGGAAGAACTTCAGTCGTAAGAATATGATCATCCTTTCTTTTTTTAAGACTATGATTATTAATGAGTGGTTTAAAATCTTAGATTTTCTTTTAATTTAGAAATAACTCACCTATGTCTGGCCATGTGATTTCTTCACAATTAATTTTATTTTCTTACCTAACACATCTAATATTAATAATTGTTTGATCGCATGCAAAATTGAACGCTTTATGATTAATTTAACCAACTGATTAAAAAGGAGATGGTGGAACTAAAGCAGTAGATATTTTATTAAAATGATCCATATTTTTAAGAACACAAGGTGGACATACAAATTCCAAATCTTTATAACATTTATCGAAAGACTCTTTTGATTTAGCAATACATGCAAAATGTAAATAATTTAAGCATAAAAGACATTAAACTAAACTCTCCTATTCTGTTGCCTATTTACCTTAACATACACAATGATCACATTTAGCTTCTTTTTCAGTTGGTCCTGTATTTATTCTTCTGTATTTATTTTTTAATGAATTGGGTATATAAATTTCATCTTCTATAGTCTATGATTACTATGTAGTTTATTATGTATTGAATGGTTGTTATTATGAGGAAGGAACATGTGTTTGTTGAGATGGCTATTATTATTGAAGATCATCTTATTATTATGCATCTGTAGTTTAATTGTTATTGTTAACAATTACTTCGTCATCTTCAATTTACATAGGTTCAGGTTCGGATTAGGATTTCCTTTCTTATGCTATGATCTATTGGATTAAATGAGCTTAATCCTGGAAATAAGAATGAATATGATCATTAATTTCATCTACTATTTATTAGTATTTGACACAATCACAACGCAACATGCTTAAAGAATACAATTCTAGAAATGTATTTATAGAAGGTGGTTATTTGTAATACTGTTAAATTTATTGAGTCTATAAGTCAGACAGATGATGTTTGGATGAGACCTTATAAATAAGATCCTAGATATGAGTCTTGGTGTTGAGTTCGAGTTGTTTTAGGAGAGTGCAATTTTTCATTTTAATAAATGTCCATTCTAGAATGAAGACGCGCTATGTTTTGGTTTGATTAAAAAAAAGAATGAATTAATTGGTAAAGAGGGGGCATCTATACTCCCCACTAAAAGATTGGTTTAAAATCCTACAACCCCCACTATATGGAATTAATTTTAGAATCTTTTTATTTGCATAACCAATTTATATATTTTAAAATACTTGAGAGAACACCTTGTTTAATGTTAGAAGACATTTATCCATTGTTTGGTTGGAATGAACCTGTTCCCACTGAGTTTAAAGAGATATTTTCAAAGTATTCAAAAAATGAACCAGATAATGTTCATGACTCTAACTCAAGAAAGTGTAGTAGCACTCTTGAAGAATCATTAAGTATCAAATGATTTATATACTATTTTTTAGTCGTTGATGAAGATTACGAAATAATAGGAAAGAGTCAAACTGATAATTCAATATGTCCAATCTGTTATCAAATTGTGTAACTAGGCAACACTCAATTATACTCAAATCATCTATCCCACTACTTTGATGTCCATACATAATGTGCATTAATGTGTAAACAAAAACCAACATCTTTGGCACTTCTAAATGAACACATAAAATTAGCCAAATCTATTAAGCGTGTCCCTTTAGATTACGATCTACTTGATCTTAACATTAAAGCATTTGTAGAGTTCCGAGTATTTCACACCATCGCTCAAAAACCATTTCTTCATCTAACTCATTCCACCACACTTAAATAAAAAAAAACTACCTCCATTCTTATTGATTATGCCAACCTCAAAGAATACTTTGCCAAACGTACCAAACATCTTATCCCCTTCCTCTAAGGACGCATTCAAATCGAACTGCATATTATAGATGCCAATCTTACCTCTGAAGGTAAAAGTGCTCACACCTATGAATTCTATTACAATGCAGAATAAGCTACTGTTAGCGATTACATTTCATTTGAATCTGATGGAGTATGCATCTCTATGTAATTAGAAGAATCCATTCAATTATCCATCAAATCACTTTTAATTACATTGCCATCTGAATTAACTACAGCCTTAATCAAACAATCCCCTAAATCATAACCCATTATTGATTCTTTCCTCTTCTCACCTAAATTACACCATTTTACTCCACAAATAGGACCTATTCAAAAAACAAGGGCTCGTTTCTAAAGCTTTCAACTTGAAGAAACAACACAAACCCCTATTGATGAATGGACTGAAGATTTATAAAACTTAGAATAAATTAGAGGAAATATTGTTAGTTTTGTCAAAAGTCAACAAGGTAGCAGATTAATTTAAAAATATTTTACTATTTGTACTTAAATAGAATTAGATTAAATATTATAAGAAATTGGACCACATCTTCCAGATCTAATGATTGATCCTTATGCAAATTACATGTTTGGTAGTCTTAGTCAAAGTTGTGCTCCGCATCAAAGATTATATATATTTTAAACTGTATCATCTAATTAATTATATAGATTGGTAATCGTCTTGTGGATATAGCTTGCGATAAAAAGGGGACTCATTCTATTTAATCTTTAGTATCACTAATCTCTTGTAAACAAGAAGAAGAAATGGTAGAAAATAATATTAAAAATAACATTATTACACTTACACTTGATAGCTAAGGAACGCATCTTATAAAAAAGATTATTGCACGTTTTTCAGAAGAAAGACTCAATTCGATCTTTCACAAACTAATGGATAGATTTATTCTAATCATTAATCATTAATATGGATTATGTGTACTTAAAGATCTTATAACTAAATTCAAAAATAATTTTGATAAATCCAATATTATTATAAATAAAATGAAAGATCATTTAGATGAAATTGTTTAAGATCCCTTTGGAAATTATGGAGTCTAACATGTTATAGATGTAATTTAATTATCAATAATATTTAGATCTATGGAGATAATAGATGTTCATCTATTATTGATAAAATATTACTCAAAATAATTCAACTTTCTATACATAAGTATTCATCCAATGTTGTCGAAAAATGTATTATAGAAACATCTTCAAAAACTTAGAAAAAATTCATTAAATATCTTTCTCAAGATATCATTTGTCTAGAATTAATGAAAAATAAATTCGGCACTTTTGTACTTCAAAAAGCTCTATAAGAGGCTGATAAATTAGCTGAAACCGATACTTTACAATAAGCTCTTAGTCGTAATTTAACTTCAATATACACTCAAAATATACGACAAAAATGGATTGAATACTTATCTAAGAGGTGATATAATATTTAATTGTATATTAATTAAATTAAACATTTGCAATCATTCACTAATCATCATTAAATATATTAATTCTTCATAAATATAAATCTAATCATCATTTTTTTTATTATTAAATTCATTATTTAAACTAAATAAATTTCATATGAAAATTTTTAAAACAGTTGATCAATTATTCGTTAGGAATTTCATCTCGCTCTCTTCTCTATTTAATATCTCATAAAATAAATAAAAGTATGAATACTAAATTATTAAACTAAATCATAATTTTAAATAATTAATCTCTTAATTGAAGAAATCTTATGTTTTAAATTTGTAAAATAAATTATAATAATATTACTATATTAACATAGATATATGTTATCTATTCAAACTATATTAGGATTATTTTATTACAATAATTAAATATCTCTATATCTTCATTTTACCATTTCGAAAACTCTTAAATTATGATATATATAATTTATGTCAATATTTTCATTAATAACCAAAAATTTGCTAAACTAAACAAGTATGTTTTTAAGAATAAAATATTGATAAGGAAATATATGCAAGATAAATTGTAATTTGAAATCAAGATTGCTTCTATTTAAAATAGATAAATTTAATTTATTATATGTAGTTCATCGTAAATTATTAAAGATTGACAAATCATTTTTTTGGCCTCTTTTTAAAAAATCTAATGAATGGATTATGAATAAATGTAAACATAGAATTTATTATATATGAATTATATATGAAATGAATTTACAAATCTAAGAAACATAGAAAAGATTCCAACCTTAAGGAAATAAATGAATAGACCTTGATTATACAGATCAGATAATTAATTCGAATTTATATTATTAAATATGGCAAATGTATAGCTTTAACTTATTTAATTTAATCTGATCGATAGTTTTATAACACCAATTTATATCTATTGAAGTATAATAAATTAAAAGAGTGATGATGATGATTTTTTTTCTAATTTATGATCCAGTAAAAAAAGTCGTGATGAAAATTATAAATCACTAAAGTCTAGAAATTGGCCTACTAATTGTATATTGTCCAGGTCCAGGAGATTGGGAAATGTTTATGCTACCCATTCTAGCTCTTGTGAATGAAATTCCTCTTTTACGTAAAGTAGAGCCTAAATCATATGTACCTGGTCCTGGATTATTGTGCTAAACTGACTTAGGTCTGGAATTCATATAATCTAAAAATTCCTTATTGACTTTATAAGGTTTTTCTGGCTGGTTTTTAAATACTTTTGCTTCAGATATGTTATAGTTTCCAGGTCCTGGAGTTTCTGTGTTTCGTTTGAACATAATTCGTTAACCTTTAGGGAAAGTAGGCCCACGAGATTTTTCAATAAGATTAGGCTCATTTAGAATAACAGTTTCACAGTAGAACTTCTATTTAGGGAAACGGTCTGCTTTTCCAAATGTCGGATGTACATTTTTTCTTTTAGACTCTTTCATTTATTTTATTAAAATGCAACTATATACATTTATAGATTGGTTCTTTACTATAGGCTCTCTTTTAATCGCAATTCTATTAGGAATTTATATAAATGGAGCAGCATGTCTGTTAGGACTTTGCTTTTATTTAATGTACCCTTTCATAATAGAATTCTCTTATAACTTTTTAAGTGAAAAATAAGAAATTGTCATAAGACAGATGCCTGAAATACCCATAGTTTATCATGATGACTATAATATAACTGCTTGCGGTATAGAAAAATGGCATCCTTTTGATTCCTGCAAATATGGGAATGTCTTTAGATAAATCAATTAAAAGGTAAAGTCATAACATTTTACTCCAAAAATGTTATCAAGAGGCACATTTCTGTATTTAGGTCTGAGTAAATGGTATCTGCTCAAAATGTGTTACAGTGCATATGTATCAACCTTAATTGAATTGCCTGTATTTATTTTACCTGGAGCCTTTTTGAGATCAAATCTCTTAGATTCAATGCTACTTGCTACTAGTGGTAGTATTTATGGAGCAAATCTAGCTTTGGAAAAGGGATGGGCTATCAATCTAAGCGGAGGTTATCATCATGCATCCCTTAATAATGGTGGAGGGTAACATTATGTTAATTAACTCATTTAGTTTTTGTGTTTATCCTGATATCACTTTAGTTGTAAATTACTTAAAGAAATACTGCCATTTAAATAAAATAGCTATTATAGATTTGGATGCACATTAAGGAAATGGTTATGAAAGAGATTTCCTTCATGATAATTCAGTTTACATCATAGATTTTTATAATTCATACATATATCCTGGAGATCATGTAGCTGAACAAGCTATAAGTTGTTTTGAACATATAGATAAAGATACAACGGATGAATAATATATTAAATTGCTATAAAGAGATCTAGAAAAGCATCTTAAAAATGATATTTAATTCATCATTTATAATGCTGGTACTGACATTATGGCAGGAGATCCTCTTGGAAATTGTTGCATATCTCCTGCTGGAATACAAAGGAGAGATGAAGTAGTTTTTAAATGGGCAAGTCTTAAAAAAATTCCAATACTCATGTTACTTTCAGGTGGTTATTAAAAAGAAAATACTTTTGCAATTGGAGAATCTATATTATAATTAATTTCATGAGCAAATTTATGAGAATATTAGAGAATAAATAGATTTTTTATTAAATTTCTTAAAACTCTTATCGTTTTATGTAAAATATACAACTTTATGTCCTTAATCACTCAAATCATAGTATTTAATCTAGTTTTTCTTTAAAAATTAAGTAATTGTAGAACTCGAAATACTTACCTTTCTGAAATAATTTATTTATTTATAATATTTACTTAAAATGTTAAATGTAAATTTAATATATTTCAGTAATAATCAAATTCAAATGTGATCCTATTATAAACATATGTTTTTATGTATAAAATTTTACATTCTATGCTGATTTTATTCGTTAAAAATTATGAAAAGATTTTCAAATTCGTAATTTGTTTAAACATTTTAAAAGTCAATAAACTATTTATTTAATTAAACACACAACTTATCTGTAACTTTTTGATTAAAATAAATTAAGATTTAATTTATTTTAGGAATAAAGTAGAATTATTTAGTTAATCCAAATCTTAAGTTGCTACGGGTTAAGGCTATTTAATTTTTAAAAATCTTTTTAAATTTTAAATTAATGGTTCAATTAAACTTATCTAACATAAAATGTTATAATTAAATAATAATAATTCATATCTTTATTTAGATTAACATACGATAGAATGATTTTATGTAGTTACAAACTACAAAAATGATGTAAAATGATTAATATATAGAATAAAATTGATTTATTAATTTCTTTGAATGTTATTTTTAAGATAAGTGTAATTTCACTATAAAGATCATGGTATTTTCTTCATAGCATATTTAGGTAATGATCCAAATTCATTTCCTTAATCATATCCTCCTGGTCCAGGAGTCTCGTTTTTCGGATTTAAGGGTGGTCTTTTACTTGTACCGAATCCCCAAGATGGTCCTCCTAGTTTATCTTTAGGTTTATATTATCCAGGTCCTGGAACTTCTATAGTAGAATTAAGTTCTTGCCTTCTTGAAGTACCGATTCTATAATTTATATTAAAAAGCAATATACTTTGCAGATTAAGGTCTTTACATTATGGGACGTTCATATTAACCTGGACCTGGTACTTGATCTTTTTGAGCTTAAACAGGATCATATTTATGACCCAAGATTTTAACTTAAGGGCCTTCAACCATTTTTGAAGGTAGATCGTAAGTTCCTGGTCCTGGAACTCCTTTAACATCATTGAGTGGTCTTCTTGTTGCTGATCCTACTCTAACCATAGCTGATTAAGGACGAATAGTATCTATTTATGGTTCGTATTCTCCTGGTCCTGGATTTGGATTAGCAAATTGTAGTCCTCTCATAGACTTACCAATTTTACAAGAGGGAGGTCTTTTAATAGATTATGGATCGTATGCTCCAGGTCCAGGGACAACAAGTTGTTAAGTAATTTGTTCCTTTCTTGATACCAAAGAAAAACCTTTAGGTTAGATAGACTCAAATTATGATTAATAATTGTATTATCCAGCTAATTAAAAATATGATTTTGTTTACGTCCTGGTATTTTTCCAAGTTCATTATCGTAGAGACCTCTTCTTTAAGCATTTCCAAAACGATACTTAGGGGCAGATTCAGGTCTTTCTTATTTATATGCTATAAAAATAATAGAAAACATGGATAATACTTCCTGGTCCAGGGACTTTTTCAGAATGAGGATCATCTCTTTTAGATCTTGGAAATCTAAAGAATTTTAAATAGAGTTACTTCATCGATGGAGCATCCAATTATTTACTTAATTAGTATTCTCCAGGGCCAGGTTATAAATCATCAGGATGGGTTCCATATTTACCACCAAAACTATATTAAGGAGCTTATTTGGTTGGTTTTAAATTATATGCTCCTGGTCCAGGTTAAAATGATGTAACAGATTATTATTTTTTACCAGCAAAAGAAAACCTTGGTCCTTTGAGTAGGTTCTATGTTAGGTAGATAAGGATACATCTGAAGAAGCATATGCTCCTGGACCTGGAGTGAAACTAGATTAAAAAGTTTATCTTTATGCTTATGGAATCCTAATATAAAAGTATGTTTGGTACTTATAACTGGGAGGAGTGTATTTTTATTTCTTATCTCCAGAATATTATCCAGGTCCTGGAGTATCAGGTCCTTGTTAGGCTTCATTGGATCTTTTGCCATTTCCAACTGAATATGCTGAAACCATTATTATTTATATATATATATAATTAAATATAAATTCAAATGTGCTGATATGATTGTATTGCAGTGATTCTGAGTGATGAAATATATTACATATAGTAATACTGAAGATGTTTGATGGTTTGTTTGTCAACTTCATACTTGGTTGGTACTTTGAAATGACTTAATTATTCAAAATTATATTTGATTCTAAGATGAATGTAATAAATATACACCTTTGTTGAAAGATTAGTTATTCTTAATAATCTCTCAAAGTTCTTTTGCCTTGAGATGCTTCTCTGATAGCAGAATCTAAAATACTCCATTTAACTAAATCATTCGTTTGATCTAAGAGAGTTCTTAAATAAGTAGGAAAATTGTTTAAAGGATTGGCGTTTCTATTTTTAAATTTTCTAGCAACTTCATTTACTTATTAGAATAATGCATTATAAATTTCGATAACAAGATCACCCAGCTCTACAAGTTCATGTTCTTATTGTTCGATTTAAAACTTTTTATTATCATTTGAAACTTCTTCATAAAGATTTTTTTGAATGTAATTTGCATACACAGAATTGTTCGTATAATCTGAATAAGATTATGGTTCAAAGCAATCTGCACGTTGGTAGATTAAACAATATGCATTTGTTTTTGATTTGCCATCTCCATATGCATCACGTAATACTTTATCTTCGCTCACCTATGTAACATTGATATCATTAAATTTAAACCATTGTTTTAAAAATGGATTATAGATATAAGTATAATAATGACCAGACTCTGCTGCTCCTTCATGAATTAAAATACTTTAAAGAAAATACTTATACTTTTTCATTATAGCATATAAGTCTTCAATCTTTTAATTGATTTAATTCAATTATATTTGTAGATTCTATAGAATTAATTGAATACTCAATCTACATTAATCAATGCTCTTCTACATGATTTGATCATCTGGTTTTGCATCCTTCACATATTTTATAGCTGTATTCAAAACAGTCAACATTGAAATTCCACCATAATTTAAATATTTCTCCATCTATTAAAGTAATTCACTTTATTAAATTTTGAGTTCGTTTAATTATTATTATGTCTCTATTACTTTTTATCTATTCTCTAAAAGAAATCTGTCTGCATAAATCTCTTTTTCAAATCGAAATTCATCATTCAGTTTTATCAATCCTCTCTCAGGATCGTAACCAACTCTTTAAATTTAAAATAATAAAGAATCAGGTATCTAAGTAATCCAAATAGTTTTCTCTGCTAATTCTATCACTTCACTTCCATTTCGATACCCTTCTATTGAAAATGAATTGTTTGCTTCCCAAGCCTAATACAAACTTTTATTCTTAACATTCAAAATTATCTATAAAAATATTTACTCTTATTCTTCACTCTGATTTCTTTGATTTGGATGTGTTATATATTCTTTTGTCTTCCCAAAAAAAATTCTATTTATTATTGTCTAATTTTATGGTTATGATTATAATGGTTATTATTCTATTAATTTTGCTTTATTTTCATCCAATAATATCATCGATCTTGTTAATGTAATTCCTTATCTATTTTTATCATGTTAATACTAATCTGAATCTTACATCTCAACACTCTCATCTTTGCTCTACATTTCTGCATCCATAATTTTATTCTCATGATATTTCAATCCCTCGTCTATACATGTTATAAATTGCAAATTAAATTCCGCCCAATCTTTTTAGTCGCCCAATTAAAATCTATTACCAAATTCATCTACAACATTTAAGAACACTCTATATGGATCTACATATTTACGATCCGTATGAACTAAATACGCGAACAATCTATAAAATATTATTCACGTTTTAAAAACCTCTATAAATGTACGACCAAATCTATTGATGACTTTATTCTTTTTGCCTTTGCTTCATTCTTATTTAAAAGATCCTCAAAATTCAATTACACTGGATATTTAAAGCTCAATATCTCTTTAACAAAGATTGGGTTATGAAAATAAGTCTAAATCAAAGAATTCAAATAACAAACTAGCATAAATATTACATAAACCATTCGCTAAATTCTTTAATCCTACTGGAGTTCCCTTTTATCTCAAACGTTGATCAGGAGTCAAAACATCAAACGACAATTCTCTCAATATCTAAGATTGTGATTATTCTTTTATTGGAGATTGAACATTTTTTAAAAGCACATCCAAAATCTCTAAATTACGATTCTACTTGCAAATTTATTAAGCTTTTTAAATTTGCTACTAAGTAAATCCCATATTCATATATTATTGTAACATGTTTATTTTGATATTATTTTATTATTACTCAAAAATTATACATTATGATAAATTCTCAACTCAAATTAAACTTCTCTCTTCTTTCACTCATTTTCTATTTTCTTTTATACTTTTTTAACTACTCATTTTAAAAGTAGATAAACTTTATTTAATTACTTATTTAGATTTTGGAATAAGATTAATTTAAATGATTACAATAGTTTGTATTTTTGTACGAATCAAGTAATCAAAATGACTAGATGATAAGTATGCATATATAATATATTAAATTTCATTATCTTTACTAAAGAAAGAAATGGTAGATTAACTATAGCTTTCTTTTAAATTAGAAATTTCAAAGCTTGAGATTTCTTTAAAAATTAACTTATTGTTCAATATTTTAAAAACCTAATCTCTTCCTTATTGAATCTATTTTATCATTTTTATTGAAGAGGAAAAGTATAGGGATAGCACTTTTATTAATTAGATTCTTCCTCATTAAGACTTCTTCTAAAAGTTGTCTTGATAAATGAAATCTGATTAGAAAGAGTGAAATGTATATTTGTATTCTGATTTTATCACTAAAATAGATCATGGGTTAAATATCTAAATTGATTTTTGAAGATCATTTGCATAGATATCTTATAATAGTGTATGGTTTGCAATTTTGAGAAATTAATGTAGGAGTAGAAAATATTTCGATTATTTGACTATTAGAAGGTGAGCTTAAATAAATAGTTTTTGCCTGGTTTATGTAGTCCAACACAAATGGTATTAAATGCAACTTATATTTTATTAAATTAATGAGTAATCGAAAGACAAATGGTAATAAATAAAGTAGAGTCTCTTTGGGTGAGATTGATGATATGTTTAATGATGCTGAATTTTGTTAGGCAGTTAAAGATACGTTTAAGAAATAGTCAAGTACTGTTCGCCATGATGGGCCTACTCAAACAACAAATATGTTTTATTAGAAGCCAACGATTTCTTAGATAATGAGATTGAGAGCTAAAGGATCTCATACAGGAACAAGATGTCCTTCATTAAAGAAGGAGGAACGTAAGACTAGATGGGCAAGTTTAATTAGTGAAGGTAGAACGGAACATCATAAACGATTGCCATCTGAAATAGAGAATATTCCGATATGTTCATAATATGAATAGTATAGTTATTTAAATAGAGAGCATGAATAATTGATATAAAATTTGAGTGAGTTGCCATAATCAATAAAAATGATGCTCTACTCAAATATGTATGAAGTGCAAAGAGCAAAGATGTGTGAACAAAGGAGTATTCTTGATGAGAAATTCATATTTACACTTTTTAATACATTGCAATAGTTGGATAAGCAGATAATTGAGCCATTACATTAATAAACCAGACCTGTGCTTAATTTCAAAATGAATTTTGTTTAGAATGCAGTTAATTTAGTGTCAGAGACTATGGTGCAGAGTGTAAGAGAAGCATTAAGACATGATACAAGATTGGGTATATTTTTGGAAGGGTTCTCTAAATTTTGGATGGTTTTGATAGATATTTAATTATAATGGATGGGTAAAAGTTGTGCTGATTATATTGAGACGCAAGTAAAGGAGTTTAAAGAATAATTTAAGGAAGCTGTGGCATAAAAGATCAAAATAGAAGATTAGATGATTTAGATGGATAAAGAATTTAAAACGATGGAAGCATAATATATTCGTAAACATGAATACTTATAATAACAGTTATTATCAGTGTAATAGGAGTTTTAAGATTATGTTGTAGCAGTATAATAAATGAGTGATCTAAGAATTGCAGAAGAAAGAATGAATTCAGTTGGGTTAAAAGCTTTGGAGTTGGAGAGCATGTTTAAACAATATGATAAGGTGGTTTCTCAACATTCGTTTGTATTTTAAAAGGACATAAAAGAATTAGGAAGTGCTTTAATATAGTAGAAGAGATAGAATCAACCACTTCGGATGAAACATTAAGATGCATAGATTAGATTAGGATGTCCCAAGTTACAAGAAGATAATTATTAATTACATTAATTGAATTCAATTGGAATATTTATGTAAGTTCATCCGTTTTAAATTTTGTTTGAAATCAATAAGGAATTAGAAATGGATTATCCGATTTTGCTATGCAACTTTCTGGATTATTTGACATAAATTGGAGATTTCTTTGCTCACGTCTGTAGAATATTTATAGATTGGGTGGCAGAGGAAGATAAACTGAATTCAATATTAACGTATTTTTGCGAATGCGATCTCGATCAACCAATCAATTAATTATATGCAATTATATTTGGTATTAGAGAACATCGTTAATTAAGTTCTGTTTCTCTCAAAAAGTTGCTTAAATATTACAAAGAATTATAAGATGAACACGATTATCAACTAAATGAATAATTTAGTATAAAAGACGCATCTCCTTATTTCTAGATATTATTTTCAGAAGAATTCAATGAAAAAATTACTAATAGTTAAAAATAATAAATGACTCTTTTAGAATTATTATTGATGTTGGCTTAACATTTTCTGATGATTGAGAACAAATAATGGGCAGGATGGTAATATAAATAAGAAATAGAATCAGAAGATCTAGATATGAATGTGGTACTGTATTATTATTAAAATTATAATAAAGATCAAATAATTCATTGAGTTACGTAACCAATTGAATCGACCACTTGAAGAAAGCCTCAAATTAGTGAGATAACTCTCTTTACTCCATCCTAGTTTATTTTATAAGAGCAAACAAGCCCCACTAGAGAGAATGAAAGCGTCAGTACGTAAAGTGTAAAGAAAAAACTCACAAAGATCTCCTCTCAAGAGATCAAGTATTACTTTGATTAAAGCTATAAGTATGAAAAAGTGATATATTTAATTATAAATATATATATATATAAAAAAATGGGGAATACTTTGATAGAAGACAAAGGGAAAATCAATCTCATGAAATCATTTGAAACTTATAACACAGAGCAAGAGATTGGCACTCGTTAAACATTATTCTTTGAGAATAAACTGTTTAAGACTTTGAGTTATAAATGGCATTAATAAACTCTTCTCTTGAAAGTACATTTGATGCGTAAACAAATTACACTTTAAGAATTGCATATACACACTCACAATTTCAGTTATTTGATTGAATAATTGCAACCTTATCCAAATCTCATGCCATTCCACAACCTCATCAATTTTGGTAGTGCGCCTAAACCTCAGCCAAACGAATAGAATCTTGAATGCAACAAAGATTACTTAGCAGTCTCCAGATAATTCCTCTATTTAACTTTGGAAGAAAGATTACAATCAAATTACAAATTACCAAAATGTTTATTGAACTTTTATGCACTTCAACTTTTAAGTGCTGTAAATACATTACACAAACGTAATTTATATCATGGACACATACGTTCTTCAAATGTTCTATTAACCAGTCTAGATTTTCTTATTCTAGCTGACTTTGCTTCCTACAAACCTACTTATCTAAATGAATTAGAAATTATTAGAAATATTTACAAATCCTCTATACAGAAATGTACGCTTGCTCCTGAAAAATACTCTGATCTTTAAGAAGTCCAATATATTAATAATCTAAATAAAATATAACTTTACTCCTTGTAAGCTATGGATATGTTTTCTGTTGGATGTGTGTTGGCTGAAATCTTTACTGGAGAAAGCTTATTTTCACTTGAATAATTACTACAGTTTAGAAAAGGTGAATATGAGCCAATAATAAAGATCGAGGGAGTCATTGGTGATTTAATTCGTAATCTAATATCTCTCAATCCAGACTCTAGATACACATCAGAGCAATCACTTTAATTTTTCTACAATGAAGTCTGTTCAAGTTAAACTTACGAATTATTGTAATATATAAGTATTGCTCTCAATGTAAATGGTTATTTCATGTAACCTGATGCTCGTATTGCTTTACTTAGAAAGATAATTTCTACAATCGAACGTAAATAGTTTAATTATTCGCTCCCTTTACCTATGTAATTTATCAATCTAAGCAAATTTAATTAGATTTGTAAAGATTTTGATTTCAATCGTAAAAATGTCACACTCTAATTCACAAGTGGATAAGGTATGGAAGAGATTATTGCTAATTCTTTTGAGAACTCAGGTAATTTGATTTAAAGAGAATTTAAAGAAGTTCATTAAGATACTTAATAAGTAGCAGTACAAATTTCAATGATTCAAAAACTAAAATAATCTATTCAAAAGTAGCCTGAACTGATTGGGTCAAGATAGAACTTGAGAATGAGTACGTTTACAAATGTAGACATTAGATAGAATAATTAAGAATATATAATTATTATTTTGTGGATTTCAAATCAAATGAGAAATTCAAGGTTTATGTAAACAAGATTGTGTGGATTAGAATTAATAGAATTCTTATGTTAGTATATAGAGGATGAACTTATATATCATTTTCTTATGCCTTGTTTAGGAATTCTATGTGAAGATTCCGATCCTCAAGTTTAATTTTATGCTTTTTCAATTATGTTAAATCTTCTAAAGAATATAAAGAATCCACCTTAATCATCGACTGACACACTAATTTTTAAATTATACATTTGGGAATAAATAAAAAATAGAATAAATGATATGAGTACTAATCATTAATTAGCTTTGAAAATAGGCGATATTGCTGAAATTCTACACAAATATAATAGACAAGAAGAAAAGATTTTATTCTTATAAATAATTTAGAAGAAGATTTAAGACAATAAGATTAATGAGCTTACTCTAATAATTTCAAAGATTTGTGAAGTCCTCAAATATTATGATTGTAATTAGACAATTGAGTTTTTACCTTTGCTTGTTTCTCAATTCAATAATACTCATTTAAGGATAGCTTTACTTGATGTATTATTTGAAACTTATAAATATTATCTAAAAGTTGAAAATGGTAAGATTCTATTATTTTGTTTACAATTTAACACTAGATAAGAGAGCGCTTTGTATAGAATGATTAAATTTGTTAGATAAGCAACTGAAGAAGAACTGTTAGCATTAGATAAGGTGAAATAATATGTAAAAGAAATATCGCCTTTAATCTTACATCATAATAGATGGATTCGAGAGGAAGCACAAGAATTCATTACAATCATACTTAAAAGATATAGTAGTAAAGACATCTTTTTTTTGTTTCATCCTCATATTAAAAAATACTTAAAATTAGATGTTCCAATCATAAATTAAGAGATATTTGTTTCATTGATATAAAAACCAACTTGCTCAAAATGGTTTGAATAGAAATTTCAAAACGAACCTAGATATCCACCATTAAGTGAAAGAGAAATACAGAATTATAATCATTATTTTGAAGAGTATTATAAGTAATCAAAAAATATCTAGGAAATGCCCACTTAATAATAAATTTAAAAGGCATAATATCCGATTGCAAGGATGAATCAGCGAGTAAATGATTTTATCGAAGCTGCTTTCAGAGCAGGTTTAATGTAATTAGATTAAAATAAATGGGAGGATTTCTCAAAAAAAGGTAAGACATGGGAAGAATTCGTTTAATATATTAAAACAAGTAATGGTTTTGATTTATCGAATAAATAAGATAATTAATTAACTAAAAAGAAAGTAAAATATTTATAAGAATTATAATTGTAATTTTAATATTAAGTTCCAAAATCTAGTACACAATGGATAAACTTACTAAATTATAACATAATAACAAATTAAATAATAATTAAATCATAACAACTATAGATCTAAGACATCTAATTTTAAAGAT
The DNA here is from genome assembly GCA_000733375.1 of Paramecium sexaurelia. NCBI lineage: Eukaryota > Ciliophora > Oligohymenophorea > Peniculida > Parameciidae > Paramecium > Paramecium sexaurelia. The sequence continues at coordinate 117,423 of JPFM01000166.1, forward strand.
ACATCTAATAATCAATACCAAGACCTTTTAAAATTAGTAATTAAATTGTAACAACTATATCTGAACATAAAGGCATAGTTACTTCATTATAGAAGTTTGGTGATCAAAGAAGATTCATATCTGGATCTTATGATGGAACAGTTAGAATATATGATATGAAGAAGATAGAAGATGACTTCACAAATGGAAGTGTGTCTTAAATCCGTATAAGCGAAGGAGATGTCTAGAGTAGAATATCTGCATTATGTGCTTTGGAAGGAACCGATAGTTTCTTAGTAGGGACAAATACTGGGAGCGTAAGTTTATATACAAATGATCGTCATACAAGTACATTTCTTAAAGGGGATTCTGAAATTAGAAAGATTGTTGATTAAGAAAATACATTTATGTATGTGACAGAAAAAGGTACTCTGAAAATAGAGGATATTCGTAGTAGGAATGGATAAAGTTTCAACATAGGAAGATAACGGGGATTGGTTTCAAGTATGGTACATGATAATTACACAACTTTAATAGGTACAATTAATGGTTATTTAATATTATATGATATAAGAAGTACAATGATTGTTAATTTGTTTTAATTATTAAATCATGATGATTAAGCATTACCTATTTTTAGTTTAGCTTATATGAATAGAGTATCCTAATTTGAAGGAATGAGTTCTGATAGTTCAAAATTAGTTGGCATTGGATATTAAAGTAATAATAATGAAGTCGGATTTTGGGATATAAATAAATAGAATGAGGACTTAAATCCTGCTTTATTTTTGTATTGTTCTGATAAAAAGCATCCTATAATTGAGACTCCTAGATTATAGAATGTATTAAAATCAGAACAATTCATAAATCACAATAATAATTTGTAAACATAATGTCATTATGATTTTTTGAATAAGAGTTATGAAGTCGATTTGATATCATATTTGAAAGATCCATTGACATCATCTGAAAGATCTGCTAAAGATCGTTGGTTACGTGGTACTAAAAATCTTTATATCAATCTAAAATCTGCATTTGAATGCAAGAGCACAGTAACTTCATTAATTTGCTTAAATTCAAGGATTGATAATTAAAGATAAGAAAATACTTTTATAACAGCGAGTACAGATAGAAGTATACAAAGTTGGACGTTGAATAGCGATGTATCAAAGTAACAAGACAAAAATAATGATAAAGTAATTTATGATTCATATTTCTTAGGAATATTAAACTAATATAATAAGTTCACCGTATAGTTCTGTTCGGAAATTCAAATAATGTCCAAGTGGAGATGTTTATGTGATTTAAGATTATGAATTCAAAAATTAAAATAATACAGGAAATACTTTTGAGCACAAAGATTGCATAACAGACATGATATATTTGGATCATGATAATAGTTATTTGGTTACTGCAAGTAGAGATCATACAATCAAAATATGGAAATGAATAAATATATATATTATGATAAGAAAATTAATAGTTTATAACATTTAAAAGACCATTTTTGAGATGAATAATTAACAAATATATTTAATAATCTATAAGAAAATTATATATATTATTATTAATTGTATATATATATATAATAAATGAGGTAATAATATTGAAAATTAATTATCATACGTATTTGAGAATTGTTGTTTCTAATATATTCATTTTTGAAGTTATATCTTACTTTAAAAGAGAATGATTATTTATTTAAATTGTGAGTTTTTAGATTCGATTTTTGGTCTCTAATATTAACTATTAAAAAACATAAATTTATGTATTATCTAAATTACGATGTATTGCGGAGTAGATATTAGCAATTCGCACAATTCAATATTCTTGATTAACTTGAGCCTATTTATCAATCTCTAAAGGTAAACAAGTATTATCTATGAATTGAAAAGCTCTCTTTAGAGTCTAATGACAGAAATACTTTTTTTTCAGAGAAAACTCAATAATAACCAGATTGTTTCTAAGTTAATCCAATTTATGGTTTTACTTAATAGGCCAATGAATTATATAGCAGTTATGGATAACCTACTCAACTTTGCTTTTATATGCATCGTTAAAAGCGATATTTGATGATTGGCACTCAATATTCTGTGATTATTTGCATTGAAGTTGTGAATGGGAGAGTAGAATCCATTTAAGCTATACTCAATGCAGGAGAGAGATAATCAAGGTATGGCTCTGTATTAGCTATATAATGTTGGGAAAAATACATGTTGGTTGGTTTTGAGAGAGGAGATATTTAACTATATGAAGTTGGTCGTAAATGGGAACGTTTACATCATGAATCCAAATTACATTCAGGTAAAGTGGTGTAAGTTTTATTCATTCCATCTTCGACAATCGAAGCGCTTTCATTAGATGAACACGGAGTGATTTACAAACATTCATTTACTGTTATGACAGTCATGGACAAATATTTAGTAACTCATTCTAAAGATAAAATTTATAAGAATGGTAAAATCTATCATATTAAACGCAATCCTTAATAAACGAAATAAAAATCAAAATAATCTTCATGGTGGAATAATGCCAAAAGTATATTTAAAAAAGAAGAGGAAGTAAGTGAGCACACAGATCCATCTGTTAAACAATCAAGTGATACTGATGGATAACTTACTAAATTTGCACTTGATATTAAATTAATGCCTGAAACTATGGCTTAACAACTTAACTAAAACATCTAATAAGTAGTTATTGCAGCAGTATTATATTCCAATAGAGTTGAAATACTTAAATTTTATAAAGGTATTTAGCAATCTTATACTTTTTTTAAGGTTCATTGAAATGTGAAATTGTTTATACACTTAAAAGAAATACTTTCTCTATTGATTTACCTTAACATGAAAATACTACTGAAAATGGAGAATTGTCATGGGGAGAAGGATATTTTTAAAAATCATATTAAAATGCGAAATTATTATGTATTAGATGGGGTGATATTTTCCATTTAGTTAAATGTATGAATATTGAAGAAGATTTAGAGATTGTTGAAGGGTAATATAATTTCTAATATATAGTGCTGTTTATAAAATGGAGAAAACAAAAGGTATTATTTTAAAAAGTGCTTTTTTAACAAATAATATTATTTATACTTTTTCAGATTCAAATTGGGTTGCATTAATACATACAACTTAATTTTAATTTGCGAAGTAAGATGATGGGATTGTAATTTTGGAACCGAAAACAAGAATGCTATCAAAAGAAGATGTTGAACCTTAAGAAGCTGAAATCTGTGTATCATATGAAGGTCCAAGTAAACCATGTTAAGTATAAATATATGAGAATGGCATTGTTTCATTAAGGAAGAATAACATCTTGATTGAAAGACTTCAAACATGGAATGAATATTTGGAAGATCTGATTGAAAAAAATCAATGGGAAAAAGCTATGCATTAAGGAATGCTTATATATTAAGGATAAATAAAAATACTTAGCGAAATAGCTTCTTCTTTGTCAGCACGTTCAGAACAAATGAGTCAAATGTTTCAAAAAATTGCTTTTACTCATATCATGTTTGCTTTAAAATAATTAGATATTCCATTATCTTAATTAGAGAAAGAGAATAAAATAAAAAAAACAATAGAATTTTTGTTAAGAGTTGATAATATGAGTTACGCCTTGATAGTACTAAAAGATTTTTTTAAAGACATCCAACAGATGAAATTATATTTTACTTGTTTAGATCCTTTCATAAAAAATAAATAAATAGCTGTTATTCCAGAACAATTCTTTACTGACTACGTTAATTTTTATCAAAATGAAAAGGAAATGATCTAATAATTGGTGCTTTAATTAGATTTACATCAATAGGAACCAACTCTATTAATAAAGGTGTGTATGGATTATCACCTTTATAAAGCTATGATATATTTATGCACAAAATAAGGCGACTTTATTACGGGTTTGATGAAGTTAATGGATTTGTGGGAAAATAAATTATAATTAGAATAAAAGGAATAATCTAATATTGAAAAGGAGAAACTAAGACAATTTAGGATTAAATTGGGTTACAATATTTTGGCATATGTACGAATGTGTGTAAAAGGAATCAATATATTAGGAGAGAGAGTTCCTCATAACATCTACTTCGATATGTTGAGGGGATTAGTTTCATTCATTTTTAACACTCAAAATCTTAAACAATTTATACTGATCGATATACGTCTATCACTCTAATTGCTTATGTAATTTATGTAACATCATATTTATTCAAATATCAAATCAGCCACACTTCCAAATATCAAATATAATCTTATTGATAATGTTCCAGAAATTCTTAAACTCATGTTAAGTGCCATTGAAAATACAAGGTAAGAAATTAAAATGTAAGAAAATTATTAAATAGTTTTCGATGAAAAAACTTAATAATATCATTAAATTTCACTTACAGAACAACTCAATTATTTCTTATTATTTTACTCTTAATTATTGATGTAATTTCCAACTCAATTGACTAAATAATTTAAAGAGAAACTCTTCATTGAACTTCTTTCTCCATAGTTTTTCGAAACTTTGAAACAATATAATTACGACACCAAAGATACAGATCCTATTTATTTAGAATCCTATGAAGTCAATAAAAACGCATATTTGATTCATATCTTTGATTAGAGCCAATTGAATGATATATCCCTTGTACTAAATTAAAGTATTAATTATCCTGAATTTCATGCATTTCTTTTATATAAATAATAAGATTACCTCACTTGCATATCTAGTTATTTTTAAATGCACAATAATATTATGAAAAGAAATGTATTTGAAGTTATCGAGAAATTATTGATTCATAATGATGATAAATTTTTAATGTAATTGCAAGAGTTTATTATTGAGAATTGTGATTCACTTATGACGATCAGTCAATAATATACAAATAGAATTTTTAAAGAATACTTCCATGATGTCAAATTATAAATGTAAATTATTCAGAAATTAGAAAAAACACCATAAAATTAATTGCATTATCTTAAATAATACATAAAGAATGAAAAGGCTTCTGATTCAATAAGATTACTTTATCTTGAACTCTTGTGCTAAAGAGCTCCAAAAGAAGTGTTGAAAGATGTATAAAATGGTGATTTCCCTTTAGATGATGCTTTGGCTATTTGTGAAAAGTACAAGATTTATAATGCAGCAGCTTATTTGCTTTAAAAAAATGGTGCCATCTAAAAAGCTCTTGACATGTTGACATTGCTCTTTATCAATAGATTGAAAGAGTGTCATAAATCTTTTGCCAGATCAAAAACAGTCTCAGAAGCTGATTCGGAAGATATCGTTGAAAAGTTAAATTATATTATTGATCTCTGCTCAAAAATAGAAGATGATGGATATTGGTTCCAATTCTTAGATACCTTTTTCAAATAACATAAGTTGGAATAACTCACTGATGTAAAAGTACCTGAATCATTAAGAAAATTGCATGGAGATGTTGTATCTGAAGTATTTTTAGCCATGTCTAAATGTATAGAATTAGAAAAGCTTTTAAATGTAAACTTCATTTTTATCTTTATTTTATTAGAAAATGAATTAACATTATGGTTCCATTCCTCTAAGAGTTTTTCTCAAAACTAACAAATCCATACAAGAGAAATTCGCTTTCGAATTGCCATCTTACAATATTGCCATGGAATAAACTGATATCACTTACAAGAATCTTAATAAAAGGCTCTTTCAATAAATGAATCAAGGAGTTCGTGTTGATCGATTTTGTGGTGAATGTAATGATCGAATCACCAAATGCACTAAAGCTGTAGCTTTTTAATGTGGGCATAGTTATCATTAAGAATGTTACATCGAACTTCATGGCAATAATTAAAAAAGCTTTAATAGTTTGAAATTAAAGAATTAAAAATTGTTCCAAGAATGCTTTATTTGTTTAGAAAATAATGAAAAATACAGTAATATTAATAATTTCATCGTAGTTGCTCACATAATAACTTAAGCAAGTCTTAAAAAGTTAAAATTTGATTTTGATAAATATTTACACAGACAAGCCAATGTAGTGCCTGAATCAAAACAAGTTGTTGTACAATATGACAAGACAGAGAGAAGAGAAAAGGCAATTAAGAAGTTAAAATAAGATGACTTTAATAAAATGTATATAATGGAGGTAAAAAGTTTAATTATATTAAATAGTCTTCATTAAATTGGAAGAATTGGTGAAATAAAGAATAAAAAATTGTGTAAGAACTTTGAATTTATCTTTAATTAAATTATTAAATGGGTTGTTGCCAAAATTCACTAAAATGTTCAGAGGAACTACAATAAGATCATGTTAGCTTCTAAATCTCTCCAAAAACCTTGACTATGGCTCCTCTGTCTTGCAATCTAGTCAAAGGAGATACTGATGAAATCATGGATCAAAATGATTGTTTTGAAAGTACTTGCGGAGAAAAAGGCTTACTCGAAAAGCTTAGATTTAACAATATTACTAAAACTAGCAGTCTCAACTTAAAGGAAGAAGTCATTATCGATTTAAGATAAGCTCCCAGTCCTCCTAAAAAATAGGTGTCAATTAAGAATTTAAACAATAAATTCATAGGAATGCTGTGAAAGAAACTCTCAGATTTTTTGTAGTTACATTAACATGAGTATATATATGATTGATATACATTCTCTTAATCTCGATTTTATTAATTTAAAATCAATTTCTTTAAGCTATCAAAAAGATAATGGGATGTTGTTAAGATAGACCTAATATTACACTAAAAGCTAACGAACTGAGACCTTTGTCTAAAGCTCCATCTCTTATCCTTACACAAAGAGCTTAAGTTATGGAACCCATGAGAATCTCAATTATCGGAGACGTTGATAAAATGGATTTCATGGATGAATTGCCTTAACTTATGCCTTCAATAACTTAAATTGATTCTAAATGTCCAGCTAAACAAATGTCCTCACGTGAGTTAAAGGAAACTAGAGATTTGGTACTTGATTTATTCGCTATCGTTTTAGAAATTGACATAAATTTCAGAAACTATTATTATAGATATGAGATCAGGTACATTCCTTTAAAGTCCACTCAAACCAATGTCAGAGAGACGTTCTAGCAAAAACTTAAATTAAAAATTCATAGAGATGCTTTGAATATGTATCCTATAATGTGAGTATACATAAAATTACTAAATAAACTGACCTAAATTTCTGATTCTCTGATACATTTCTCAACTGATCGCATACTAAATCATTATTCTTCTTTCAAATGACTTTTTCTTACATTCCCAAATCTCAATAAACAACCTCCAACCTTGTTTTTTAAAAGTATTTTAAAATGAACTAAAAATATACCTTTTATTTAATCTCAATATTAAATTACCACAAAAAAGCTTTTATTATAAACCAAAATTAAAATTATATGTTTATTAATAATTTAGAAGTTAAAATTCATTGGCATTCGAACTATCTATTGCTTTTTACTATGTCTTAAAAATCCAGTTTAATAAATTGAAATCATTACACATATCGAAATCATTAAAACTAAATAAAATTAATAAATCGGCGCCAATCTCTATTACTTTATTAAAATAAAAATAATTATGAACATACATAAATTACATACTATTAATTTAATTAATAACATTAATTTAAATGTAATAAAATTTTTGATAATTATTTTAATAATTTTAATTTATAATTGCCTAATATACTTATTCCATCAATTCTCTTTAGCGTTGCATCTGTTTATTAAATAATCTATTCTGACTATTATAAATAGAACTTCTTATATTTAAGAAGATATTTTCTTGGAAAATCTATTAGGTAACAAAAAAATGGAATATAATTTCTTTAGTCCAAAAATCACTCCATTCATCTTTAATAGTATAAATTTAATTTTTGATTGTAAAAGATTGGAAGCTTAAATAAAAAATAGGGGGATTAAAAATTAAATATATTTACAAATTATTATTGAGTTTATCAACTCTAATTCATACTCAATTCTTTATAAAAATTGATCAACATTTTGATCTCAAAACTTTAGAATGTAATGAACTTCCATCCTTTTCCAGGATGCTTAGATTTAGTATGTATTACTAATTTATTTGGGAAAGATCGAATATTTTCGATTTCATGATATGGAATTTGTTTGACAACTTTTTTATCAAAAAGTGTTAAGAATGAAATAAATTATTATGATAAGCCAATAAAAATATTACCTTTGATATCATGATTATTGTTCTTTTAAAGTATTAGATCTAGTTCTCTGTGAACTTCCAATTTGTAAATATTCATAGTAGCTTCTTTTTCTTAATATATATTTAATAGAAAATGGTATGAATATAAATATACCTTAGATTTTTTTTCATTTTCAAATTAGCTTAATTAATTCTTGATTTGATTCGTATGTTTTTTGATTTCAATTTCCCATTCTTTTGGTTGAATCTAATCATAAACTTCTCTTTTCAGATACTTTTAGATATTATCATGTTTCAATTCCTTCTCTTTTATTAAAAAATAAAAAGCAATATAAAAAAACAGTCTTTCACGCTATATTAGAAACTTGAGTTCCCTTATTTCTTCAAAGAATTAAAGCACCATATATTCCATTCTGACCTAATCTTTATTAATTTCAACAAATTCATATTTTGGATCTAAATAAATTACTTTTCTAAAAAATAACTTCTCTTCATCACTATTAGTCCAAAATTATTCTATTTTGTTAATTGATGAATTAAAAACTCCAGTCACATTGATTTTATGCAATTGAAGTATCACTTCATCATCATCAATGACCCTTCTATTGAGATATTTGTCTTCCAGTATCAATTTAAAATCTTTATAGTACTTTAATTTTAAGGATTCAGCTAAAACTTTAACTATTTCAGCAGCTCTTGTAATTTCTGATATTAGTATCTTTTCACATTTGTTATCTATTAAATAAACATTAATTATTTATCTATTTTATTCGATTTATTCCTTTGGTAACTCAGTAATCAGAGTGACTTATGTATCTTAAATTGTTGACACTCTAATTTAACTATTTCGAGCAGAAAAATAAGAATCCAAAATATCTGAGACTCCTTATTAAATTTACTATGAAACTTTTAATATGCTGTATTTAAATTGCTACTTAATTTCTATATCAATTTTTTGGTTCATTTTTGGTAGATCATAAAAATCCTAGGGAAGAGTTAATAAGGATAGAATTGATTATTCATTTGATTTTAATTTCTCAGGCTATTTCTAATTTAGTATCAATGCTTGTTAAATCATCCTTTCAATTGCTATCATTCTCTACTCAATTACTTTTGTCGAATGATTATTCAACCAATGATATGATGAAATTTCTTCAAACTTTGCTTAAGGATATCTTTTCTAAAATATTTTTAATAATTCTAATGCTTTTGAGAATCGAATATATATTTTTAATACAATTTTGGCTATCTCAATCTCAACTATATAAATTGTGTATTTATTTATGCTATAACTAAATCTCTCTTCTGTCCCAACTACTTTAACAGTAATAGGATCTAAATCATCCTTAGATGTTTTCTCTTTTATATATTAAATAATTGCTTAAATTTATTAAATTGATTTTTCCTTCATTTCTTTATTCTATGCTTTAAACAAGATAACTTCTTCTTAAGTCACAATGCTAAATAAATTTGTAAAATATTTTTAATCAATCGAATCCTTAACTATTGTATAGGAATCCAATTTGTATTTTAAAGCCTTTCTTGCTTTACTCTCAGCCTCCTAATATCCAATCAATATCATGTCTGTCAAAACATAAAATCTTACATTCAATTCCTTCCCTTCTTTTATGATATTGGCAGTATCCACAAAAATAAATTACCTCTCTTTATTCTCGTTATATATACTTTCATCTTAATATTCCTTACTTAAATCTTCTACTCTTGCCCTATTTATAAATTTATCCATCGATTTATTATTTTCATCATTAAGTCTCTCGAATTCTTACAACAAATTAATTACGTTTTACATTTCAGGAACTTTGGGTATTGTTCCTTTTATAAGCTCTTTCATAAGTAAATTATATTTAGGTAATCGTTGAATAGGTTTTATCAAAAAATTAGATAGAGGCTATCCTCTCATTTATTCCTTACTTTATATACTTTTCTGTAGCTAAGGATACTTTATTAATAGTTTCTCTAAAGCTGCCTACGAATTATTATAGTTTCGACAATAACTGTAATAAACTTCAAAACCTTTCACATCCACATCATCAAATATTGTAGTATCCCTTTTTAATACTTAAGTTTTTCTTTAGATCTAGTCATAGAACTTTTAGTTCTCTCTTCTTATATCAGAAACATTCATAAATATATTTTCAAATATTTATTGATCTCTCATTATAGTCAATTCATCTTTTAAAGTATCTCTAATCTTTTTTTATTTTGATTAATACTTACTATTTCTAAAACTCCTAAATCATTTATGTATTCTTATTCTGTTTTCAAAATTTCCCTTATCACATACCTTCTGAGTTTTTCCCTCTTTTTATCTTTTTAAATATATTTAAAAAAGTTAGTCATCATCACCAAACCTTTTATAACTCTCTTTAGCTTATTCATAATTTAATAATTATATAATTTTTCATTTAAAAAAGAACATAATTATTTCGTCATCCTTCTCAAAAATTGTAATATATGATTTGCATGCTGAATTAATATCATAATCATACTTCTTTTTCAAACCTTTCACAGTAATTAAATAATCTAAAATCATTCATAATAGCCTCCTATTTTCATTTTTATAATAATTCTAAATTTGAAATGTATTCTTCAAAATTTTATAAATACTTCTCTCTAAGAAGATGTTTCCCTTTCAATTATTCATTTTGATTCTTCTATATCAAATTTAAACTCAAAAAAGCTAATATCATATTTTTATGAGTCTAAAATCATATCTATTAAGAATTGTGTATCTGGGGATTCAATAATTGCCAATATCCTTTTATAATTTCCAACTGATCAAAGATGACAATTATTATAGAATTCTTTAATAGAATATACGATTAAACTCTAAAAACTTCAAATTTCAATTTTTATTAATTCATATTTTGTAATAGTATTATTTAAAAAATATAAAGATTGGAATTTATTTTTTTTATATTTAATAGATAGATAGATAGATAAAATAGAAGGTTTTATTATTTTCTATAAGTTTATATTTATTAATACCAGCGGTGTTAAAAAATTTGATTAAGAATAATAAAGTAGGTCCTAGATGTAATAAATTTATTAATGATTTACTATTCCATTTTTTGGAGATTATAAAATCTATGAGTATTTCAATATACTGTTATGGATAGAATAATGTTATTTAAGATCAAATTCCTTTTGATTTAAATTATAAATAGAGGAGAGTAATTAGATATATATTTTGTTAATATGTATTGAATTTATATTTGTTTGTGTAATTTAGTACAGATAGATATAATACAAAATATATTTTGAATATTATAGTAATTTGATTGATATTCATATTAATCTATTGGTATGACTTAATTTGAATTCTTAAGGTTTTGTAACTCCAGGTTTCCATTTTGAGGGTTTTTTAGGTTCTTCTTTTTTCTTATTTGCTAACTAGACTCTTTCAAAATATGTTATGAGTCCTTTTTTATTGAATTCGGATACTTTAACACTTTTTTATTCAACTTTTTTATTTAATTAAGGTTTAAAGGTACATAACGATTGACTTTCATTTTGAACATCCTTCTAACATTACATAAGTTTTTCTTATTTTTTAGTTTCCCAATATCTATTTCTTTATTCAAAAGGCATACTAAAATCGCAATACTTAGTTTAACTTTTAGAAAGATCAGGTTAAAATGTTGTTTCGTTTTCTTTTGATTTTTCCAATTGTAATTGAAGTCTTAATTATTCTTTCTTAGATTTATAAAATTAATCTAGTGTATATAACTATTCCCATCTAGGAGCAATTCCTGATATTGTTCTTTTTCTTGTTTACGATTAAGGTTATTCTTTAATTTCAGGAGTGACTGATCTAGGTTTAGTTAATCTCTCTTTGGCATCTCCCAATTTTTCTGCAATTCTAAGTGACTTCCTTGAAAGCATGGGTCTGAATGAACACTACTCTGTTAATTGATTTTTAATTTCTTTTGGCTTATCAATTTGGATGATGAGATTTATGGCATCCTTATTTTATTTCAATGGATTTTGGACAAGATTAGAATTCTTATTGACTGGATTGAGAGAATTTAACTTTGCTAATTCCTTTTCAACCAATAATTCTAATTCATCAAGCATTACGTTAAATTTTAATAAATATCATTATTTAATCTTTTTGTGTACTTCTGAATTCTCTTCATGTTCAATCAAATATTTCATACTCTGAAACTTCCTTTTACAAAGAAGACAAAACTTAACCTTTAATAATTCTTTCTTGATTTATTCACTTAATTTAATTAATTCATTCACCTTCTCAACATCTTTAGTAGGTTTTTATTCCGAATTTTAAGTTTAATAAACTTAATTAGTAAAATGTCTAGTAACTTTCACCTTCCCACTACTCTAAGGAGTCTCTTCCGGATGAAAATTCCTATTTTTCACAGAAAAGCTTCTCTCAATATTATTACTCATATAATTATTTTAATATTGTTATTGTATTTATTTCAAATTTAATACTTCCTTCATCATAATCAACCTTCTCATATAATAACCACACGCTCTCCTGATATTCTATTTTAATCATATGATCATTTCTACATTGTAAAAAACTCTATACTAATTTGTTATTTTTAAAAAAAATTATTATTTAAATTATCAAACACATATTTTTAACAAGTTCACTTAATCAACTAACATTATAACTTTGTAATTCTAATTTCATTTTAAATAAAATATCAAACTCTAAAATTATATACTCTAATTAATGTTTAAAAATAATTATAATTTAATAATTATTTCTGAAGGATGTTATTACAAATCTAATATTAATCATATCATTTCATCATCTTAATGATTTGCTTAATAGCTAAGCTTAATGAGTTATTTTATAAATAAATCTTAAAAATTCATTTCTTCTCAGTTCTTTATATCTAGTGTCATTGACAATATGATTGGTTGCTCTCCTAACTTGAAAAATTTGTGTATAATTATTATAATTTGTATATTTTCTTTTTAGATAGATTATGTCATAAGTATGTGATTTTAAAGAAATAAGTTATAATGAAATTATATTTGAGATTTTAGTTTAGATTTTATTGATGTTCCATTTTATTATTTACCTTGTAACAACATTAGAGTTGGTTCTTTTATATTTTGGTTTTTAATTAGTTTTCCTTCATCATATTATGAGATTAAACATTTTTATTCTAATTTTCATATACCTTGAAAGAAATTTAAATGCCCCAAAATGGCTTGGTATATCGAATTATTATCTATTTGATTTATTAATTAATGAAAAGAACAGTTGATATTTACAAACCAAATTCAAAGAAACCAAAACAGCCGAATGGTAGCAAATCATAGACAAATTATGGAGCATACTTGAATAGTGATGTTAAAAGCATTGCTAAATTGTACTGATTGTTAGCATTTACATGAGGAAAGAAAATCTTACGCAAATCACCAATAATTACTTTATTAAGAATCTAAGGATAGAGTAGACATAGAAATCCAGTGCCAAATAGCTGAAGACCAATTTTTCTTAGTTACGATAACCAAGATCTGCTACGATTGACTCAAAGAACTCTTAAAAAAGTAATTTAAGCTCATTAAAATTAAGAAATATCTAGACCATATGAATCATTGTAACCAAAAAGATAAACAGCAGTAGAAATGACATAAAATTTGATTAAGCAATATACGAATTAAAAGTAAAAAACAAATGTAGAAAAAAGAAATTTATGGCATAATTTTGTAACAGAATGTATAATTATACTTTCAGCTTAACAATTCTATAATTGATTAATAAGTTCGAAGAGCTTAAAGTTCTAGTACTCATAACATGCGATCAGAACCTAAGAGTGATCTAAAATATAGATCAGCCTAATCATTACATTATAATCCTGATTTCTTACAATTTAAGCTTTCTTTTAGTGCAAGAACTAGATAAGGACAACTTGCATCCAACCCAAATAAAACTAATTAAGATATTTTTATTTGTGAAACCAATATTGTATCTGACATGCATCTCTTCTCTGTTTGTGACGGTCATGGTTAAAATGGACATTTTGTTTCACAGTATGTTAGAGATTAATTTACTAAAATACTTAAAAGAGATCATCAATTAAAATAACATCCAAGATAAGCCATAGTTAAATCTATTTCTGTATTAGCAAACTTAATTAATTAATAACCATTTGATACTTAATTTAGTGGCACAACAATGAATGTCATTTTAATTTAAGACGGTGGTCATTTAATCTGTTCAAATGTTGGAGACAGTAGAGCAATTATTGGAAAACTTGGAACCAACTAAAAGTTTAAACCATTTCCCTTATCTATTGATCATAAACCATGTTTAGAAAAGGAAATGAATAGAATACATATGCATGGTGGCAGAGTAGACACATATTATGATGATTAAGGTATCTAACATTAATCCATTAGGTAATTCGATTGGACCAGCTCGTGTTTGGGTGAGAGATGGAAATTACCCAGGATTGGCTATGAGTCGTAGTCTTGGAGATTAAATTGCATAATCTGTTGGTGTATCTAGTGTTCCTGGTAAAGTTCTTTTAGATATTTTTTTAGAGATATTTGAATATTAATTAACTCCTTAAGATAAATTCATCATTTTGGGAAGTGATGGAGTTTGGGAGTTTATTGATAATTAAAGTGTAGTTGACATTGTAGGCAAACATTATTTATAAGGAGATTTAGAAGGAGCATGCGACGAATTACTATAGATCTCTTATAAAATGTGGACTTTAGTATATATTTGTTATCAATAATTTAGGAAGATGATTCAGTAGTTGATGATATTACCTTCATAGTTATATTCATTAGTTGATTATATGTTATCATTAATTCATTAATAAATTCAATTTTATAATTACACATTTTTATATCTAATTAGTTTTATCATAATAAGTATCAATCTTTTATGGGAAAAGACAACCTAAAGAATGAATGATTATAATAAAGAGTTTTAAAATTAGAACTTTAAAGAGAATTTAATCCTTATTTAGGATTAATTATTTATTAATAAAAATATAGAAATTAAAACTTAAGATGATAATGTATTTATTAATAAAATAATAAAATAATTCATATCTTAATTTTGATTGTTTGAAAGAGATTTTTCTCTTCTTATGATAATTTGCACATATGGGAAACCTGTCTAAAATAAAATTCTGCTTTAACTTATTCGTCTACTTACATGAAACAAGAAATTAGTCTATAGTAATTCTTGACTTCGTATTACTAATAATTAATTTAGGTTGAAATTATATACTTTATTTCTCATTTAACCAATTAAAGGTTCTAAGACTTAGATGGCTTGTTTAAAATCTTGTAATTTGATCAAACATTAAGCCTTATTACTTGATAGTACTAATAAAGAGTTCTTTTTAGCTTCAACAGCAACAGGAATGTCTTCAAATTTTTTAGGCCATTTTTCAAGGAAATTTAATCCTCTTTAATATCTTAATAGAGCACTTTGATATTTTTATTTCTCATAAAATTGATTTCCTTCAATTTTAAATAGTTCCATCTATTTTAGACGACTAAAAATAAATATTGTTATAAATTATTACTTTTCTAAACTTGCTAAATTTAATGGGATTTCAGGTTGACTAACTTCCAAAATTTCAATTTTGAAATATTTTTGTAAATTTTGAACTGTAATACCACTTGCAATTTCCTACTCAGTATACATTTATTCATTAGACAATTTGAACCATGCAACATCACCTTCTTTCATTGAAAGAAATGCAGATTTTAATCCTTATATATAAGGAATACTTGATGCCATAGAAATTTTGGTTGCCTAAATATTATTAGTACCTTTGTTGGCAAGATTACCTTCTAAGTCTCTTTCTTCACATTTAAGTTTGATCTTTGATTTATGATTGATAGATTTAGAATTGTCATCTGGATCAGCTTCGATTACTATATATTTTATCAAATTTGAATTTAATTCTATAGATTTGTATTATGAAAGGATTGAATCCATATCTAATTTCTCTGGCAATTTTCTCTCCTTAATAACAGGAGGAACAGCAGGTGAGATTTAATGCTATAATTCTACATCTTCTAGCGAAAACCAATTTGATTAGTTCATTATTATTTATTCAGCAACATTTCTAGTCGAATTTATATATTATTAAAAAAATGAACTAAATTCAAAGTCAAAACAATTCTTAAATATTAATCAGTCTTACAAAAATTAATCAAAAGATATCTTTTATAAACGAATATCATTTCGTTTTTTCATAGTAACTTATTCAAATTTCTTCTTCTCTTTCTTCGTATCTTCTTGTAATACTGAGAGTTCTGTGATTATATGGTTAAGTTGATCATTCTTAATTTAATGTCTCAATGATAACTATCCAAATGATTAACTTGATTAATGATATTTATTTCCTCTTGATTTAAATATATCCAAATCTTTATATTTCTATAATTCCCCTTAAATATCATAACTTTTTTGAATTCTCCAATCTCTGATTATTTTCTACCTTAATCTCTTTTCCCCTTCAATAGTTCCCAACTACAATTTTCTCACTAACTCACTTTCATTTGTATAAGTAGTTTATTTTAACTTATCAGTGACTTTCTTAAATCTTTCTTTATTTGAATTTTAATCCCATTCCCAATGAGCAAATCTTTTGAGAACTCCCTTTACTGTTTACATACTAACCATTTTAACATAAAAATTATACTTTGCCTACTTTAAATATTATCGACATTATTTTTTCGACCATAGTTCACTTGTTAACATTGTACCTTATTTTTAATTTTAATAGATTCCACTAACAATTGGTCTTAATTGGTCATCTTGCTCCACTTCAGCTTTTTAAAATGAAAACTTTGCAAATGTCAATGGCCGTGTAGTAAGAGTTGATGTCAATTCTTCAAACATTTATTAATGATTCCTCAAAAACTTTTACTGAATACGAAATTATTCATTGCTTGCTTCATCCAAAAGAATATCATTCTATCCTATAATATCCTTAATCCTTAACTTTTTAAAATTTCAATGAATCAATACCTTATTTTTATTCATATCGTATAAATTATATTATTAAAATTATATAAAACTGAAATATTAACCAATTTAAGATACTATTTAATACATTATTCCAAATCAATCTCATAATTTAATTTGTCTTTATATCCTTAATCAAATTAAATTCTAATACAATCACATATACATAATCAATTCAAACTTCCAATTCAATTTTTTCATCATCCGCTTCCTTATTAAAATTATTGATACAATAACTTAAATTTTGCTTATTATTTTTTTCATAAAAATTTAACACCCTTACCTCTAAATATATATTATTCAAAAAATAATAAGCAAAATTAGAATTATGCAACAAATTTTTCCGAATTAAAAATAAATTTAAAACTTTCCCTTCAAAATTATTTCTTACCTATTAATAATTGTTAACTAAAAATTCTTGCTCAATTATTTAATTTAGAAGTTTAAGAGAAATTTAATTATTTAAAATTAATTAGATTCATCAAAGAAAAATAATAATAGTTTGATTTTTAATTAATTAAAAGTATCATAAAATTTGATAATGCTCATCTTAATATCACAATTTTATGATAAATGAAGATA
Source organism: Paramecium sexaurelia (assembly GCA_000733375.1). Classification (NCBI taxonomy): domain Eukaryota; phylum Ciliophora; class Oligohymenophorea; order Peniculida; family Parameciidae; genus Paramecium; species Paramecium sexaurelia. Next base: position 135,126 of record JPFM01000166.1, read on the forward strand.
TTAATAATACTATTGAATTATAATATTATTATTATTATTAAAATTATATTTTGTATTATTCTATCATCTTAATTTCTATGGAAAATTGAAAAAGCTCAACAGAAACAAATAGAAAAATATTTCTTTATGACTCTATCTATATAAATAATTATATTAATTTTAATTGTTATTCATTTAGCATCCACTTAAGGCTATTTTTCATCACGCTCAAATACACCAAACTTAGACTTTTGAGATCCAGTAAATGCATTATAAAATACTAACAATGAAACAGCTAAACTAACATTCAGGGTTCTTTTTAAGTAATAATTATATGTATTTTCTAATCTTGCTTGTAATGGATTTGTAGATGCTCTCAGAGTATTTAATATGGTAATTGCATCCGAATCCATAACATAGCCCAAGACTATTCCTTAACATTCAGTATTCTCCTTAGTTAAATGCAATACAAGTTTTTTTGCTTCTAGATCATACACCAATAAACCTAAAAAATATAGTAATTTCATATCTACCTGTGTCTGGATAATAAGTAGTTGCTTCAGCTAAGGTTTTTATAGCCTCAAAGGACCCCTCAAATATCATTCTTGTTTATTCACGCATTATGGTATACTCCTAATTTTATAGAAGTTTCTTTAGCAAAATATTTGCCTCATAATTATTCGATTTATTTAGATTTATAGATATATGACCCATTCTTTATCCATTTTCTCTAATACTCATTCTATAGTTTAACCCAGACATTATTGAATTGTAATTAAGACTCTAAGCTTTGATCAATTGCAATGTTTTTTTCATACTCCCAATTAATTCGAAAAAAATTTTCAATATAAAAATTAATATCATATATTAAACACTCTTTAAAATATTTACGATATTTTTATTATATATAATTACTTATTATAAATAAATATCTAATTCTTAAAACCATATTCAAAATGCAGTGCTGATTCAACTATTTTCTTAATTTAATCAATTACAATCTCTTTTTATTATTATTACTAATATTACATCTAAAAGCAATTAAAAAAATAATTAATATCTTAAAATTAAAAAAATATCATTTTAAATTTGATAATAAAGAGCGTGTATTTGAGATTTGAATAAAAATAAAAAAAATAGGTTGAAATATAAATAATGGGCTGATTAAAAAAATTATTAATTAAAGAGCAATATAAAATTAATTGATTAGATTTTGTTTAATAGATAAAGACCAAATTTATTTGGATAATAGAAATGTTTTGAATCTATGTTTAGAAAAAGAATAATAACTATTAATAATATTAATTTACTCAATGTAATTATTTATTATAAAATAACTAATATGAATGATATAGAAGAATAGGAAAAATAGTTATATTATCTTTAAAGATAGAAAATATCTTAACAAGAGAAATAATTGCTAATGAAGGATTAACTAATTTTAGAATTGCAGAGCAAATATAAAAATCTATATGATGATTATTAGCATAACTTAAAGGTTATTAAGGATAGGGATGAAGAATTGGATGAGATTACAGAGAAGCTTCTAAATTTGAAATAGTAAAATGATAAATAGTTAAACGAATATATTGAATTGGAGGCTGAGACACATAGGAAGCAAGAAGAATGGAAATTATAACGGGATAATTTGAAATCTAAGAATGATGAATAGAGGAAAGAAATTAAATATCTAAAGCGTATTCATGATGAAGAGATTAATTAGTTCTAAGCCAAATACAAATAAACACTTAATTAGTTAGAGTAATTGAAAAATGAAAGATTGTTTTTTAAAAATCAATAAGATTAATTAGATGATTAAAAAGAACAGATAGCACAATTACTTCAGAAATATAATGACTAAAAGAATTTAATAATTAAATTTGAGTAGTCTACAGAATAGCACATTCAAATAAACAATGAAAATTCATAATTATAACAGAAGCTTAATTTATAAAAATAATAATTTAATGAATAAATTAGTGAATTTTAAAATGACAATTAACTATTAAAATTAAAAATATAATAGTAATAATAAATTATTGATTAAATTAAAAGGGATCATGATGATTAATAAGGACAAGATTCTATTAATTAAAATAAATTATAATAAAAGATTATTCAATTGTAATAAGAAAAGTAGGAGTTAGAATATAAATTATTAGAAATGAAATAAAAGAAAAAAACTAAATGTAAATTATTGAAAGAGTAAACTTAATAATAATTAAAGTCAATTCAAACCTAATCTGAAGAGAAAATAAGAAAATTAGAATATTAATTATAATAGTATTTGATAGAAAATGAAAAATTATAAATATAAGAAGCAAATTAAAAAGAAAAATGTTAGGAAATAGAATCTAAATTTAATAGATAAAATTTTGACTACGAATAAAGAATTTAATAATTAATAAAAAATAATGAATTGGATAAAAAATAATAAAAGAATGATATGGATCTTAAAATCTATCAAATAAATCAACTGAATGAAGAAATAGCAAACTTAAAATCTACAATTAATGAATCTAATAAATTATTAGATAATATGGCAGCAAAAATTTAAGAATTAAAAAATGAAAATAACATTTTAATTGAGGAAGTAGTTAATCTAAGAAAAACCAATAATGTAAATAATACCAATAAAAAACCTTAACTATAATAATCTAATCCTTCAAATAAAAAACCAACTTAACAATAATAACCATAGTAACAGTTACTTTAAGTACCAAAAGTCAAATAATTTTTAGATGAAGAGGAAGAAGTAGAATCAGTTGAAAAATTGCTTTTTAGTGGGGATGAAGGTCCAGTATCTAGTTTACTTTAAAGAGGATCTATGCAATAATAAATTAAATAATCAAAATAATCTTTATCAAAGCATCATCGAAACTTAGAATAAGAAAATGCTTAATTAAAGTTATTTGTTAAAGATATGCATTAAACAATGGAAAATACTAAAGATTAATTCTTAATAAAAGTTTAAGAATTAAATATCCAAAAATAAGAATTTTATTAAGCTAAAGAAAAGATTTAATCTCTTTAACAAGAAATTTTAAAATATAAGGAATAAATCTTGATCCTCTAAGCTTAAGTTAAAAATGCCGAAGACTTAGATAGTGTTACTAATGAATTAAAATAATAGGTTGAAAATCTGAGTAAGAAACTTTAAAATTCAAAAGAGATTATTATTAAGTTGAAATAAGAAAGAGAAAAGCTTTTGGATATTACAAATGAATTGAACTAAAAATTAAAAGATTCAGATAATCAAGATGAATTATTATAAATGTAAACTGAAATCAAATACTTGTAAAATTAAATTAAGTAGTTGCAATTATAAAATGAAATTCCAATTAATTAAAAATCACAATTACCAAACCTAAGTGAAATATAAAAATAATTATTTGCTAAATGAAATAATATTATTCCTAAAAAATTAAAATAAAAAAATCTAAAATTTAATTATTATATCAAACTAATTTGTTAATAATATTGTTTTATTTTTTGTAATTAAGTTTGCAAATAATAATACTATTGTTCTGAATATTACAAATTATTATTTGCTAATTAATATTTTTTTATGTTTAGTGATTTAGATGATTATAAGTGATAGATTGATGATAGTAATTTAACAAAAATAGTTTGGATATATAGAAGATTAATGAGAATGGTGTATTTCATTTATTGACAATGTAGGGGGATTACATATATTATAAATCAATCAATCATATACAGGAACGTAATCTAAATATAAATTTGGTTTGCATTCTACAATATTTGGATTTAATGATAATTCTTCTACATTCAGCATTTCCAAATCTTCTACAATTTTTCTATGGGCTCTTTTAACTCTCTTTTGTGTTTCATATTATATAAGTTTTAACTCAGGAGATGGAGATTTTGTATTTAACTTTTCATCTCTATCTTTAGATTACTTTTTCTCTCTTTTCTTTTCTCTATGTTTCTCTCTTTATTCACTGTTTGACTTTTTCGTTTCTCTTTATTCACTACTTTATTTACTATTTAATTATTTTTATTTATCTTTCATTTCATTGAATTCATTTATATGATTAAAAATTTTTTTTTCTTTTTCCTTTATTACTTTACGACGTTTTTTTTCATTTTTGTCTTTTTTCTCATCATTTTTCTATTTATTTTCTTAATCTTTCTTTTCTTTTGTAAAATTATTATTATTATGATTATTATTATAATTATTATTATGATTATTATTATGATTATTATTATTTGAAATAGAATTTTATTCATTTAAATCTTTCTTTTCATTTTGATTCTATAATAAATTATTAATTTTATTTTTTATATCTTTTTCACTATCACTATCATTATCACTGTCATCATTATCATTCATTCCAAATGTAAAAAACATAGTTTTCTATTTATCTTATTTCTTTTCACCTTTTGGTAAAGTTGTTTGTGGTAAAGCAATTTCATTTGGATTGTATTTGTTATTTTATTATATAGATTCTCTATCCTTATTACTTATACTATCTCTATCATTAGAATTTGATCTTAATGTTGAAAGATGATTATTAGCAATCCTTTTTCTTTATTTAGGAAATTTTGGTAATCTTATTTTTGGTTCTTTTTATATTTTTGGTTCCATTGGTTCTCTTGATTCTTTATTATCATTAAATTCTTTATAATCTAAAGTATCTTTAAATTCTTTGGTATTTTTATTATCTTTAGTTCTCTTATTTTCTTTTTACTAATCTTTGGATTATTCCTTTTATTCTTTTTATTCTTTTGATTATTATTTTCTTTCTCTACTTTAAGTTTTTTTCTTTTATGATTTCTTTTCATTATCAATGTCATCTTCTTCATCATCATCTTATCTTCTTTTCTTTCCTTTAGGAAAATCATTTGATATTGGTTTATCACCAAATACATCTTCAAAATTTTCATCATATCTAGCCAAAAAATCAGTCTAACCCATTTTAGGTAATGGTTTCTTTCTAGAATTGTAATTCTATAATTGTTGTATGTTTTATTTTTTAAATTATGGAATTTCATGATGTTCTGGAATTTCATCTTGATCCTCTTCAGAACCAGAGACATCCTCTATTTGAAAAGAACCTCTATTATGCGAACTTGCAAATATTTTGTTTAAGAAATTCATGAATTATAATTATGATGAAGAGGCCTATAATATATTGATAAAATTATGGAGGCTTTTTAATTAAAATTATAACGAATGAAAAATTACAAATAACAACTTTAATACTTACTGTAAAAACCTATTGCAAGTCCTCAATTCAGACAAATATTTCTTGAATGTGATCAATATCAAATGATTGTTTAAGTACTTATAGAAACAAAATCAGATAAACTTGGAGTAGTTAAAGAATAATTAAAATTATTTGGATTATTGGCTGAATGCGCAAACGAAAACTTGAGACCTCAATTACCAACCATCTTCAGTCACTTATTAAAGAGAATCAAGGATTTCGAATCTATGAGTTGTGTCTGCAATCAAGTGGCTGAAATTATAGGCAAAATAGTAAAGCATTGCTGTTTCGACGAAGACGTATTAAATAGCATATTGAAACCATTAATGAATCATTTGAATCAAAATGCATAACATGCCTTGTGTCTAACTAGAGTAGTCTAGTTCTTATCGTTGGAAATCTTAGAACAAAATGCACTGTTCTTATTCAGGAAATTCATATCCTTGTTAAATCAACAAAACGGGAAAGTAGAAATTCTAGAAGGTATGGCTGCAATCATCTTAAGCGTAGAAGAATAATCAGAGTAAGAATATCAATCTAAATTTAGTATCTTTGCAGATGAAGTTATACCACATTTATAATAACTATTATAAAATCAACAGTGGCAAGTAAAGAAAATGGCATTAGACATTTTATATTCCCTCGTAGTCTTACAAAAAGATAAAATATAAGAACATTCTTACTTTAAGGAATTGATGTATGAATTAAAATCTAATAAAGTATTCATTAATATTTATCTATTAGATTAAATAAATCAGAGACTCAGCAAACTTAATACTAGATGTATTATAATCAAACGATCAATAGACACAATAATTAGATAAATAAGTCACTTCTGTTGAAAGATAAAATAATTATTAATGCTAAATTAAATCGCAATCTTAACCTCAATTACATATTTCCACTACTAATAAGTAATCATGTTCTAATACTACTATTCCTCAATAACCTTAAACTCCTTCTCAACAATAACTGAATAGATTATCTTAAACACCTGCTTAAACTAATAAGATAAGTACGGAGGATAAACTTCAAATCGCCATAGACGCTATTTAGTTATTGAGCGGAATATTAAAGTCTAAAGGAATCTTAGATTCTACAGAAACTTAATAAATAGATTCATTATTGAATAAATTAAATGAAAGAGATAGTTATAAATAACCAACTTTAAAATTTTCATAATTCACAGACACTGAAACCTTTATTAGCAAAGAAGCAGCCGAGATATTAAGAGAATTCAAAGAAAAACAGAGATCAGAATATTTAAGATGATGTCGATATAATTATAATAACTATTTAATATTTCCATCAAATATAATTATTATGAATTTCGCAAATATTTTATTTAATAAATATCCAAAAGTATATCATGCATATATCATATTTTTCAGGTCTTCTTAGTTGGTATACATATATGATTGAATAGGTTAGGGTGAAGAAGAACAATGGAAATAATCAACTAGCAATAGGTTAGAGATCCATCAGCCTATTTATCTTAAAGATGTATTTACATGATAGGCTAGTCAAGAAATCCTTATATAAATTGAATTCGAATCAATCGATTCAATTAAAGGATTCAATTGAGTAAATATGTTAAATTAAGGATTGCTCTGAAAAAAACAGTTTAGAAGAAGTAAGTCCTCAATTTTATATAATAGAAATTATTTTCTTAAATCACTCTTGTGGATTAGGATGAAATTTTTGATACAATATGTATAAGAGGTGATATGCATAATATCATCACATTATTGAGAGATTGTTCAAATGGCAAGGCTTTTACAGAATAGTTAAAAATAATTGAAGATAATAAATAGTTGAAGGTTTAAGATGCTAATTGGTTTGATTCTAGTCAACCACAAAGCTGTCTGAATTGGATAATAAATGAGTTTGAAAAGTAAGTAACCTTATTATATTATAAACATATCAATTTCATTAATCATGAATGTATCTAATAATATTGGATTAACAATGATAATAACATAAGAAAGAAGGTGTCTGATAGTATTTCAAGTGTTATTAGACTAGATAAAAATATTGCTCTAAAATAATACTCTAATTTAATAAAGGATCATTCGATTAATGTTTAAAAAATAATGAGTAAACTTAATGACAATTAAATTGAATATATATTCTACCTACCTTTACACTACGCTTTGACTCTTTAAAGTTTCTGTGAAAAATTGGTGCTCCAAATCATAAGGGAATCATATAAGCAATCAATACTACAGGAATTAGAATTGCTAACAAAGAATGATCAAAATATATAATTATAATAAATGTAATAGTAGAAACTAAAGAAAAAGAAGAAATAAAATAAATAAAAGAAAATTATTCATCAAGAAATTTAGGGATAAATACCAATAATCATTTAGAAAGATCTGGAAAATTCAGATGCAATCGCTGATGATAATCAAGACACTGAAGATTGGATTATTGTGACTAATAACAAAAAATAGAAAATTCCTAATCACAAAAATTCAGCTCCCACTAAACATGAATTAAATTAGGATTAATAATAATAATTAGAGTAACAATCTCAAATTAAAAAAAATAAGATGTAGATGGAGATAGAGGAATCAATAAAAACTGATAATCTTAGAAAAAAGGAAGAAATATTTTAATAATCAATTTAAGAACAATATTAATAGGAATAACTTTAACAACAACAATAATAATAATTATTATAATTGTAACAGTAATAATAATAATAATAACATAAAGAATAAGAATAATAATAATTATAATAATAATAATAATAATAATAATAATAATAATAATAATAATAATTATAATAAGAATAAAAATTATTCTAGTAATAAGAATAACTTTAATCATAAGAAATTCTTAATACTCCTGAAAAGAAAAAACTAATTAAAAAGAATTTAGTTTTACCTAAGAAGATAGAGCAAATTGAAGAATCAATTGATGAAAATTTAATGAACCAAGCTTTTTAATAAATGATTAAAAAGTTAGACCTAGATATCAAGGAATTTATTGATTAAATTAAGAGGGAGAATGATTTGTAATTTCCAATAAGATAGCTAGTATTCAACAGAATTTAATTCATAATACAGTATTTATTTAAAGATGTTGGAGTATGTCTATTTGGATCCTGTGCTACAAGATTGGCTCTACCTGATAGTGATATTGATATAGGGATTAAAGGTCTGGAGATGGATTTATTAAACTAGAAGATGGATATTATAATAGAGTTTTTATATAAGATGAGTTGGGTCAAACGCATTAAGTATTTAATTTAATAATTTTAGACCTATCTATCCTACATAAACAACACTTCCTCTTATTAAGTTATGGGTTGATCCCAGCATTCCTTTTAGGAGTGAAAATATTAATTTACCTCACATAGATATATTATGCTAATCGCAGTTGATATAAGTGGATATTAGTTTTTTTGGACATATTCAACATTTAGGATTAACATCAACTGAACTCACTTGTTATTGGCTCTAAGAATATTAAGAATTGAAAACAATTACTCTTTTATTTAAAAGTTTACTAAAAAAAAGAGGATTAAATGATTAATCAAAAGGTGGAATATCCTCGTTTTGTTTAGTACTAATAGTTGTGGCCTTTCTAGAATACTATTATTAATAAAATGTTGGAATCCACTCTATTGGATTGGCTACATATAAATTCTTAGAATTTTATGGGACAAAATTCAATCCTCATAGTATGGGAATTTTTTATAAAGGTTTCGATTAGAAGTAAATTGTTATATTTATTAATGTTAGTCCATTTTTTTATTTGGAAAAAGAGGATTTCTAATTGACAATAGTAAGTCCAATTACTTATGATATTATAAGTTAGAGTAGTTCATTTGTTTAAACTATTCTTTAGGATATTAATGGATTATTCTAAGCTTGTGAAAATGAAACGAAATTCTTCTATGAGAAGGCTAAGTTTAACAAGAAAAAGAGAGGAAAGAAAGAAGAGCGAAATTTATTTTATAAGGAATTTTCAAAACTCATGCCACTATTTAGTACTTGATTATATATATATATAAATAAATAAATAATAAATTGAATGAGTGCACCAACTAAAATTGTTATGCTTGGGGAAGGTGAGTTAAATTGATTTAATCTTTAGGCAGAGTAGGCAAGACATGTTTAACTTTGAGATATTGTTAAGATCAATTTAATGAGAATTAGGAATCCTCGGTGAATGCTACTTATTTTGATAAAGTTGTTGACTTAGGAGGTGGTAAAAATGTTAAATTAGCAATTTGGGTATCTTAATAATGTATTTTAAAGGACACGGCTGGTTAAGAAATATTTCATGCTTTGACCACAGTTTATTATAGAGATGCATATGGAGCTGTACTTGTTTATGATGTAACATATAAAGAGTCTTTTCTTAAGGTAGAACATTTAAGTTAACTGATAGGTAGAAAAATGGGTTGAAGAATTAAGACAATTTGGAACCAAAGATATTTCAATTGTTGTTGCAGGAAATAAATGTGATATGAAAAATTAAATGTAAATTGATAAAAATGAAGTGGAAGAGTATTGTAAGAAGATTGGAGCAAAACATTTCTTTACATCTGCTAAAGCTGGGATTGGAATCACTGAATTATTTAAATCTTTAGGCGAAAGTATTGTTTCACATCATAGAAATAGGCATCTCAATCAAACTCTAAGCTCAAGAAAGCAAAGGTAAGAAAAAGAAAGGTCTTTAAATCAAAGATGTTAAAGACTCTAAGAAATAAAACTCAAAAAATGATGGATGTTGTTGAATTGAAAATACGGAATTCTTAATCAATATATATTTTATATTCTATATTATAGAATCAATCTAATCCCTCAGGAATTCCTTCATCATCTCCTTGAATTGTCTTAGGTTGAACTAAATTTTAAGACATCTTTTTTATAGTATCAATCTCTAAAAATACTCATCATGAATACATGTGTGAGCCTTCCTATTTTTTCTTTAAAAATCGGCATTTGGTTTCTTTATTCCTTTTGTCACATAACCAATCATCTTTTGAAATCCTGGAATTTAACCATCTCCCAATTCCCAAATTGGCAATCTTCCTTCACTTACAACATCTTCACTTTAATGGTAATTATTCATCTTAGAAGTGGCTACAGAAGGATTCAATGAAGGCAAATAATCTATTAATCCACTTGAATTTAATTAAGGTATTTGTAGAAATGAATTTTATTATTGATAAGGTTTAAGATTTAATACTCCAAATGAAGGCATTTATGCAGGACTTTCAGGTTCTGCTATATTTATCATAATTGGATCCTTCTTTTTTGTTTTATGACTTGTAGTTTTTTTAGTACTTTTCTTTTTCTTTGTGTCCTACATAATTTATTCAAAAGTTTAAGGAATTACTCTAGGTGGTTCCTTCTATTTTATCACATTCACTTTTTCCTCTTTACTACTTTATTACATGATATGAACTGTAAGATGCTTTTTCTTCTATTGATACTCAGGTAGTTTCTCCCAATCATATTAAAATTGTCCTTTCCTTTCTTTCTGAATTGACTCTAATTCCTCCTAGAAATAACTCTTTAATAGTTGATAATTCGGTTATTATTTAAATTCATATCCTCTTACATCCTACATAAACTTTGTGAAACACTTTTTTTTAATATAAATAAATAAAATACTCTTGGTAATTTGGAACACAAGACATCAGGTTTGATTGTCTTCTTCATATGATGGATTTTAGCATATTTTAAATCTTTCTATTCAATTTATAAATTCATCCATGGTAGCGTACCACTTGCCAAATATATCAAAACGTAACCAATACTTTCTAAATCGTCTTTCCTTCCTTATTCCATTTCATCATGAGCACTGATACTAGCATATCTGGCAGTACCAATCAATCCTGCTTTTTTTATGTATTAGATATGATCTCCTTTCGAATTCTATCTTAATTAATTTTATTATTACAATATAATGTTTCGACAATCCAAAATCAATTAGATATATCAATTTTGGGGATGGTCCTGCTTCGAGCACAAAATTATCAGGTTTTATATCTCTATGCAAAAAACGACAATTATGGAGGGTTTCGATTCTATCTATCATCTATTCACTATATATTGTATCAATGACCTACTTGAATTGCGATCTTTAAGGATGTTCCTAAATCAAAATTCCCTCCACACTTTCTTACTACAGATTCCAAATTCTTTCCTAACATTGTCATTATACAATAAGTAAATCTTTTTTCTTGTCCATAAAACTTGATTTATGGGAATCCAGTTTTTTTTCTAATTATTATTACCTCATTCTCTACCTCAATTCAATCAACACTTTGATTTCCTTCTCCAACATACTATAATCTTCCTCTTCTATTTCTACTTTCATTGCCATCACTTAATCTCCACTCTTTTGATCTATCACTTTATAAACCTACCCGAAGGAACCCTCACCAATTTTCTAACTTATACTGAATCTTCCTTATATTATATCTCCTATCTAATAATTTCAAGATCCATTACTTTCAACTCCTCATCATCTTCATCACTTTCATAATGATGCTTCATCTCTTTAATATTTTTATATAATTAATACTTATGAAAATTATTCACTCAAACATATATATACAGAATTATTTTTTAATTAAATAATCAGTTGTAATTTACTGATCACTACATTTTAGTATCTAATCTAATTTTCCTTTTTTAAGTTTTTAAAACGAATAAACAATTCATTTAGTATAATAAATTTTATTTTCTTCAAATCACTATGCTTCGCTTTAGTTATTTTTTTAATTCGTTATTTGATTCGATCATGATATTTATAGTTTTAACTCCAAAAAAGCAGCCTAAACAAATATTTAATATTTACATATAATAATTCAATAAAATTTGAAAATCCCTGATTTATAAATAGAAATAAATAAATAGTTTAATATTGTAAAAATTTGATAAACAATGAAAAAAAAAACTCTGCCTTTTTAGCATTAAAATGACCAATAGTATTCAAGATTACTCAAGCATTCCATTATTGAATTATTTCTGTGTTAAAAGATCTCTTATAAATTAAAGAATTTCCTCATAATAATGTGACAATTCAGCAGCTTGAAATTTTTTATACCAATACCGCCAAGAATTAAGATGCTTATTTAAATTAATCATTCAGGATGTACTAATTCTTTATTTTGATGACTACCTTATTTTAATATGTTTTATACATAATTATTAATTTATGATTGGGATTAAAAATATTCTATTAAATTTCTAAATTATTCGAAATAGAATAAAATTTATGAAATATCAGATAATAAATCTTATTATATAATCTAATAAGGAAATCAATTGTTCCATCTTTTCTTAACTTCGTTGTTTAGGGTATCAACAAAATGAATAAAGTTTTAATCGTTTTTCAATACAAATTCTGCAGCTTACATGCCTTGTGCAAGAGCCATAAGAAATTGAGCAGCACCTGCAAATTCAACCCAAGTCTCGCTTTTTTTAGCTGCTGAACATTAAAATTTTGCATACTATATAAAATAACCTTGACAATCCTATCTATCTTTAAAGTTCTTGCAAAAAATATCTCCAAACTCATTAATAAATGAAGGACATCCACAAGCTTTATGATGCCATTTTCTCATTGTACTTGATTTGCATACGCACCCAGGAGGGCAAGTACATTGCAATGGTATTACTATACCTTTATTAAATCCACCAGCTGGTAATTGATCTGCCATTTTTTTATTTAATAATTAATCATACAAAATCTCATGATGAAAAAATTCTAAAATTATTATTCTATTGATTAGAAATTAAAAATAGAAATTAAAATTATAAAAAGTCGTAAAAAATTATTTTTAATATTAATTTTTAAGTGATTATGCCTTCAATAAGTAAACCTTTAATATTCATAACTTATATCTATAAGATTTAAATTACTACTTTTTAATTTGATATTAATGTATATTCTAATAATGATTAAATAATAAATAAATACATTAATATTGTTATTCTAAATCATAAAAATTAAAACACATATTAAAAAGTAATATAATGATAGAAATAATCTAGTCATTCATTTTCTCTTATCTATATATAAATATAAACAATTTTAAACACTAATATAAATTAAAAGTAAACAAAGTTATATCAACCATCTGGTAAATACGTGAAACTGTTTATATTCAATATAAAAAGTAAATGGATAATCAAATTTTCATATTTAGATAATAATAATAAGTGATTAAGAACTGTCTTTCTACTTATAATTTAATTAATTTCATTTTCAGGAATAATCTATTATACAGTAAGTTATTAATAACAATAATGAAGGATTGCTGAAACGTATTCGAACTACAACATAGTTAAATAATTTAAATTGAGCATTTTAATTAATAGTAGAAATTAAATGTGATATAAAATTCTCAAAGTTCTTTACCACAATGAATCTATATATAAATAAATAAATATATTTAAAATTAAAAGTCCATACCTTCTGTTAATAAGAGATCAAAATTCATACTCATTAATTATCTTCCTTTTATTGATATTTGCTTTTTTAGAAAATTTTTTTTTGTAGTAAGTCTTATTAATCAATCGATTAAACTAATTCTTTCATCATATTAACTTTTTATTTTGATTTAAACTTGAAAACTTTTCTGTATGTCCTTAATTATTATTATTAGATGGACAAATAACTATACTTGATTCCATTGTACAATATAATTAGTTTACATGTTAAGTAGTTAAAAATTCAATTCTATTCTGAATCATTGAAATAAATAAAATTGTTTTTGATCATATTGTATTATATTAAAGGCATATGACATCTCTAGATACTCTAAGTATTGTATAATATTGATAAATAAATGCTCATAGTTTGTAACTTAAATTTATATAATAATTAAGAATAATTATCTAATAATCAACAATTTTTTTTCAATTCTAAAACAAATAAGGAGGAAATTATTATTTCATCTGAAAATTGAAATTTATGAAAATTAATTGTAGTAATTTTAAAATAAATGATATTAAGTACTATTCTTCATATTAATTTCTCTAAAAATATTAAGTTATTCAATGATAATTAAGTATGGAGAATCAATGTCTAATCTATTCCTTATCGTATTCTAAATATTAGGTATTTTAGAATAATATAATTAGATATTTTCCGAATATATTAATTAAAATAACATATACAAAACAAAACAACATAAAAGATATCTCATTTCGATTGTAGCTAAAAGGACGAAAATTTAAATTAAGTTTAATCAAAAGCATCATCTTCCTTATAATTTTAGAAAAGCAGTTAAAAAAATAGTGCTAAATTTTGATAATAAGATTATCTATTACTTTATATTTTTAAAATAACTAATTTATGGTTTGTTACAATTTAAATAATAATAATTAAGGAATATAAATGGATTCATTAATTGAAAAATGGAAAAAGACAACTCAAAGTGCATCTAGATATAGTGATTAGAAACTAAAAAAGTAAGAAAGGAATCCGTCTTCATCCTCAAATAGTTCATAAGATTAGAAGATAGTAAAGAACATGAATAAAAATTCCCCTCAACTTCAAATCACTAAAAATTTAAAATAGCCTATTTAATCCTCTAATAAAAAACTAACATAATAATCATTACCAAATTCAGGTAATAAGAAATTTCTGAAACCATAAACATTTTCTTAATTACTTGATTTTTTCACATCTTAATTCTAAACTTTATTCAAAGGTAACATTTTACCTTCATAATTGAATGATTAAATTAAGACTATTTTAGTAGATTTTGCTGAAAATTTATAATCTCTCAACGCATCTAGTTTTAGTAGAGCTTAGATTGAAGAATTGTAAAATAAATTAAATTAAGCTGAATAATAACTTATTATTTTAAAAAATACTAATGCTAAAGAAGATTTCAGCAAAAAAATAATAAATGAACTAGAGGATAAACTATTAGATAGTGAAAAGTCAAGAGTTAAATTAAAACAATAAAAAGAATAAATGTAAATACAAATTGAAAAATTTTCAGAATCTTTAGGAAAACATTAAATTAACTAAGAATTAATACATCAAATAAAATAAGAGAATTTATAATAAAAGAAAAATAATGATATCCTTATAACTTAAATTTAATAATTAAATACATAAAATAAAGAATAGTAAATATTATGGAATTAATAAATTGAAGATTTAATTAAATTGATGGACATCTTAAGGAAATCTTCAAATTCTTGATTATTAATCAATTTAATTAATTTTAATTCTCCGCAAGTTAAAAAGTCATTCTTAGATTATCGATAAATCTATTAATAAACTTGGGACTTTCAAATTTAAATTATTAAAATAATTATATCATTAAATATTTCATCTTAATATGATTTTCTTCATTATATATAAATATACTTATTTAGCAATTTTTTATATTTCTTTTTATATACCATTTAATCTGTAGTCTTAAATTAATCCAAAAGTTTAATACTTTCGAGATTATAATCTAATTCTAGAGATTTTAATTTTAAAATTACTTTTAAGGAAGAATTATTATATTTTGAGATAAATCGGTAAATTAAAAGATATAAGATTTTCAAATAAGAATTGCAAATTTTAATTAGCAAAATCCTTTTTCATCTACTATTTTTTTTTTTTTTTTTTTTTAAAAATTTTATTGGTTTCTTAATATTCATCAGAATTTAATCTTTTTTTCATTGATTTGAGAATGTATAGGGATACTTTTACTTTAATTTGTGTGAGGGTACCTCTAATTTAACAGAAGTTTATGCATATCATCCTATTTTTGAGATTCTTAAGTTTATTACTTTTAATCTAATAGCACTTATTTGGGACTTTTAGGATGCATCTATTCAGATATAAATTTTTAACAATTCTCTAGACATTTATTATTATCTCTTAATTCTTAATTAACTGTTTAGACCTATTTTTTAAGTTCTATAATCTCTAATTACTCATTTTAAATTTTATTCATTTATTCATCAAAGAGTTTTTTATCCTAAATTCTACAGAGCTAGAGTTATGTCTCAAAAGCTAAATATTATTGATTAAATTATTCAATTAATTCTTATTCCGTTGTGCTAATCAATTGTAAGAGTAAATCACCAAATACATAATTAGTATCTTAATAATATAATTTATTCTATAACTCCTATTCTAATTAATTTACTTTCTATATTGAATTTTCATATTTTTAATATTGTTCTTTCTGTTCTTGTCTTAATTTTCTAACCCATTTATTACTCAATTCTTAGGCTTTATCCAAAATAGTTTATTTTTGTTTCTCTTGCAATTATAATTTAGTCGTTTATTATTTTTTTAATTTTTAATACTCTACCAAATAATTATTTTAAAAATGTTCAATGTGAGAACTCTTACTGCATCTTAAACAATGATACGTTTAGGTTTTCGATTTTAAACATTCATTGTGAGTACATATTGAAGTTTTATCATCACAATCTTCTTAACAAAAACCATGAGGAAGTTTTTTTTTAAATATTGACTCTAATGTAAATTATTATTTTTAATTTTATGTAATTTTATTGTGTGAAATATCCGATTTATTTAGATATTCAAATTTTTAGTTCAATTCACTAATTATATTATTTACAATCTTTTTCATTTATTATTTACAGATGTCTAATTGTTTTTTGACATTTTCATCAGATAAAACACAAAAATATAGATATAAATCTAATTGAGGCTCTGATTCTTCCATTAATTTTTATGCTTGAATTATATTTTCTTATATAATTTAACTCTATTGATCAATTAAGAAAATTGTGTTTTTCTACAAATCTGATAAAAATTTAAAGAACTTTTCTTAAGTCTCTTTCATTTATTGTTCAATCTTATTTTTTAATTCCTAGTTTTCTTCTAAATTCCCTTACAACAACTGTAGATATTTATCATATTTAAGATAAGCATTATCTTTTACTTTATTAAAGTGAATTCCCTTATGCTAACATAAACATTATTAACATTAAAGTTAATTGTCTTTAACCTCTATGCATTAAAACTCTTTACAAACATAAATTTTCTCCTCTTCATGTCCTTCAATTTTGCAAAGTTCAAAATTCATGATAGAATTATAAAAAATAGTATAAAAATTCTTAAATAATCTCATTTAAAACTTTTAAATATTTTTCAAAAAAGATCCTTTATTATTAGAATAAACTAAATTTAGATGTATCCTTTAATCTCTTACTAATTTAGAAAATCTATTCTGCCAAATCTTTTAAAATATATATTTATTAGAGTTCTAGAAATTATGTTATATTTCTAATATTTTAGCTTTGTGTATATATATTATAAAATGGAAATATGTATTTTAATATTAATAAAATTTCGCGCTTATGGAATTTGAAAACCACAACTCCCAATCCAATTCAACTCCTTGCTTTTAAAACCCGTTCCTGTTCACTCCTGATTAATCTTAGCAATTTTATACAGTTCCTAACAATACAATGAATCCCTTCAACAACTAATTTTAATAATACTAACAACCATAGTTTTGGAATTAAGGGACTAATTTGATAGCATAATAAAACCAATTTAATCCTAATTCTATATTTTAATAGGGTCCAATTTAAATGAATACTCAATAGTTCTTTCAATAACCTCAAGAACAAAATGAAGAAGATTAAGACTAAGATTATTAGCCTGAAGAAGAAATAGAATCAAGCTCAAGTGAAAGTGAAGAATAGGAAGAAGATCTTCAGGAGGAAGGTAATTATATAGAATAAATTTGTTTAGAATAATTTGATGATCCTGATTTCGATTTATAAGCTTACTTAAAAGTTCGTGATCAACTTTGATATTAATATTTTATAAATTACATCATATCACCATTTTTTCACCTAAATAATTTATAAACATTGACAAATATTTCTCTTGGGTCTACAATAATAAATTATTGGTTTTAAAAACATAACAATCTGGATCTTAAAGTCTTTCAACCATTAACTTAAGTAATGGTTAATTATGACGATTGGCTGCACAAATCTTTTCAATCATTCTTCCGTCAAAGAAGAACTAAGCTAATTCTTCAGATATATCCAAATTTTCAAATATAGAATTTTCTAATGTATAGCATATAAATTAACTAGCAATCAAGGAATGAGTGGATGCTTTAATTATTTATAATATTACCTCCAATAGATTTAAAGTTTTAAAAAAGACATTCTAACACTCTTATTTCTGCAATATACTAGTGTACTTCAAATTGTGGACTATATAGATATGCTTCAAAATATTTTACAATTTATCTTATAGATTTATTATATTATTAATTTTTGTAATGAAATAAGGATTGTTTTTTGTATAATTTTGAATATTTGAATTATAACTTATCTTCTAATAAACTTTAGTCAAATTATTAGATTGTTACAATTTTTTCTCTTTTAAAAGATTTAATTAATAATTTAACTTTAACATCATGAGGCAATTTAATTTCAAATTATGGAAAATCTTGATTTAATATAGGCATTAGAGAATAATAATTATTGAAATCAAGGGGATTATATTCTGTTATAGATTTGAGTATTAATGCTTAAATTTACTCTAAAATAAATTTGGATAAGCAATTTTCAATAAAAAAAGTAAGATTGTCTAAACAATTAGTAAATAATTCTTAAATTGGTTCAAGCAATAATTTGATATCCGAGTGACTTAAAATCAACGACAAAGCTAATTAGACATTTTAATTATATTAATCAATTTTGAAAGGCATAGAGATAGGAGATTTCTATATGATATCTACAAATTCTTAAATACTTTTGACTTAATCTTATAAGGTTCTGGTTTGATCTTGTAAAGTTTTAAAAAATTTATTGATTAAATTAATAAGTACTTTGGTTACATCCTTATTTCCATTAGCAAATTTACAAATCAATTAAGATAATATACTTATGATATTGATTTCAGAGACAGCAGCTATTTCTAATTATCTAATCAATTAATCAATTTCAGCAAGTTGAGAATTTTTTAAAAATATAGTAATCAATTTATCCACTAATGGATCAGCTCCATTAACTATTCTTTATAATTAAAAGAGTAATTCTCTATTATTAGTTGAAATTCCATTTTAGAGATAAATTACAATTATCCTTGTACTACTTGGTCCATCTAAAATTTCTTTTTCAATAAAAGATCTTGTCGTAGTTTGATTCTATCTTTATACAATCTATTATTCATGAGACTCATCAGTATCTGTGACTGGAGACAATTCATCTTTGCTTTATAAGATGATATATCTATAGTCTTCAATTTTTTCAGTCGAGTAACCAACTGGAAATTCAGCCAAAGATTTTTAAAGTTTATCATGAATCTAAAATAAATTCTCAATGTTATGTTCTTCTTGAAGCATATAAAATTCGATTAATTTTTAAACATTAAGAATTGCTATTGGTTCTGTACAATTTGGTAAAATGGATTCTAATTCTTAGAGATTGATCATAGAATTCAATCTTTCTGGAGTAATTTCTTTTTAAATAATATATTCTGTCAAATGTTCTAGAGTATATGCTGAAAATAATAATTTATAGTATTCGGTCTATTGAGCTCCTTTAAAATAGTGTTAGACAAGTTCAAACGGGATATTCTTTTTAGAGAAATCACTTAAGATGGGTATGTAGATTTCATTAATTTGGTATATCACTTGAAGGAGTCGTTTAAATTTTTTTCCTTGAAATTTGGAATCTTCATAACTCAAAGATTTTAAATGATCTAGATAGGTTTGAAAAAGAGCTCTTTAATTGGGTAGATCTTGAACTTTCATCTAATTAGAGGTAGTGAATTACGTATTCCTTGATTAAAGAGGGTTTAACACAAAATTCAAGCCAAGTATATTGTTCCATATTTATATATATTTTAAATATAATAATTATTCATTAATGAGTTTAGAATAACATGATGAAAATTTTATTCCTAAAAGAATGGCAGTAGCAATGGCAATTTTAATCGTTTATTTATTGCATTACACAACCTTATTTTTGAGTTCATGTTTCAATTATAAATAATAAGGAGAATATGTAAGTAGAAGAGTATTTTTATATGGTATATCAGGTATAAATCAACAATATAAAATAAAAGGACTATTAAGTTTAAGTACTATATAGAGTAGTACATTTTCAGCAATATTAGCTTGGTTGACTTTGATACCATTATCAATATTGCATTTTTGTAATCATTAACATTTTAAGACATTGTATCAGTATAAGGATTTTCTATGGTTAACATATTACACATTATAAATAACATGGTATTTTGAAATCATAATATATTTTTACTAATGAATAATATAAAAATGATTTTGCATACAATTAAATAGCAATTTTAACCCTTTTTTAATAGAAACGAAGTAACTAAATTATCATACATTTGATTCTATTAAAGACTATTGTAAAAGTGAAATATTACTTAATTGATTGTTTACTAAATAATTAATCTATTTGCTGTTCATCATGTGGAATAAGAATGCAAATAAACCATGCAATTCTTAAATTTCAAAAATATCAAAATTTGGTTTTAATCAAATAATCTCTTAATAAATTATAGTACTAAACAGGAGTAAAAATAAAAGATATATATTTTTATCCTACTATTTGTACTACACAAACAACTATATTATTCATACTTGTAGAAATATCAAATGTATTTTCTGCTCCCTTATATTCACTTGCTGTTTCTCCAGCAGAAAATAAAGTTCTTTCAATGAATTTTTTACACTTATTAATGCAATTACCTATCCAAAATCTCTAATTGAAATTCTCAAACGATAGTGTCTTCAATTAAATAGTATCTTAATCCCTCTAATGCTGGAAATTTCCTTCAATCTAATTCTACCTCTGCTACCAATTTATACATTTATTGAATACTAAAATAAATGTACAATTATTGTTGATCTCAATACTACTATTACATACAATTATTATTTAATTTTGTAAGACAAAAAGATGATTCGGGGTTATAATTAAAAAAAAATGGAAGAATTCAAATTATAAAATCCAGCTTACCTTTCATATTTTAAAATGGATAGGTAGAAGGCTTTATTTTTATTTTTAGAATATTAGATTTAGATTAATTTAATAAGAAATAAATTATAATATAATAATTCATTCTGTTGAATTCTTTTCTATAACTTTAAAAAATACTAACTTATAAAGCAAATATAAACTAAACTACATTGCTAAAACTATTCCAACAATAATATATCTTTTTGCTTAATCTAAGTCTCCTAAAATTCTAAATTAAGTTGTTAGATTACCTTCTCATTCCCATAATTAAGAAAATCGATGAGCTAATCATTCCATAACCAACCAAACACCACTGGAGAATAGAATTTCTGATAACACATAAAATAGTTATAGGCATCAAAATTGACATTGAATATCCATAAAGACAG
Organism: Paramecium sexaurelia; assembly: GCA_000733375.1. Classification (NCBI taxonomy): domain Eukaryota; phylum Ciliophora; class Oligohymenophorea; order Peniculida; family Parameciidae; genus Paramecium; species Paramecium sexaurelia. The sequence continues at coordinate 156,711 of JPFM01000166.1, forward strand.
AGAGTGTGAAAGAATCTGATATCGCTACCTAGAATCTTCATTACAAGTGTTAGAATGACAGGTGTTCCGAAACTTATGCAATACAGGAGTAAGGCTGATTAAGGAACATAAGCTACTGAATAAGTTGTTTAGCCTTCTAAATTCATTTAGTTTATATTTGCAACAGCTGTTATAAGGAATATAATTGTTGCGCTAATCCATAAAGGGCCCCATCTATATATAGTGCTTGCTTTTACAGATCAGGATTTCCCGCTACACGCTCATGAAAGTCTCTCTTAAAAGGAAGAAAGGAAGCTTTGATTCTATCAATCACATCGTCCTCAGAAACATTAAAGTACGGCTAATAATATGGTATTGTTAAAAATGCGCAACATCCTTTTTACTCTGGATGTTCTTCTTCTTCTTCTTCAAGAAATTGCATTTTATAAAATTAATTAAATGATAAAAGTAAAGAGTTCTGGCTAAAAATAAGTTGATGCTGCTAAATACTTTTTAGAAGCTGTTTTGCAGTTAAGAGATTGCTTCAATGAATCAAAATCAATTATTATTGAAGCATAAGGTGAAGATATCTGTGTTGCAACATGCGTTTTAGAATTATTAAAGAATTAATTTCCAAATAATAAAAATTCAATTGATCCCTCCGGAAGTGTTAAAGATGTACAGGATTGTAAGGAGAGTGGAATAATAATTAAATTTTAAGTGTTAGACTTTGGAAAAGTAGCTGATAATCCATACAATTATGTTGAGAAATATGTATAGCTATTGATTGAATATGAAAAATCTTATTAAAGAAATAATTAAGAAATTAATAAAGAAGGTTAGTAAAATAATTAGACATAATAATAATAACAATAATCATAATAGCTATAGCAATAATAACAATAATAATAACAATAATAATAGTAATAATAATAGTAACAAAATCAATAATAATAATAATAATAGATATCATAAAAATAATAAGTTTAATAAAAAGAAAAATAGTTTTCTGAATAAAACCAATAATAAGATATTTATAATAAGTGGAGTAACTAAAAGAACAGAAATTAAAATAGAATACCAAAAAATTATATTGGTGATGAGGAATTGATCTCAGATGGATTACACGGATTCGCTGAAGCTTTTGATTAAAATCAGAGAGGAAATGGTAAGAAGAAGAGAAATTAGAAGAGAGAAAACAGATAATAAAATGATCAAAATGATTTTTAAGAATAAAATTTCATTAGAGGAACAATAAAATATAGAGGAGGATATAATAGTTGATTGCTATAATAATATAAATAATAGTTTAAATATCCCTTATGAGTAAATCATTCATCTTCATTAATGATTTAAATATCACTAGACATTGTGTGAGTTCTTTAGTCCTCCCACATAAAATCTAATTGTATTACATAGTTAACTCTATATAATTTTCCAGGGTATGTACAAAAATCCTTAAAAGATTAAGTGATGCCTAAATCAATATCGATAGTTCTCCTTTCACTATGCATAGTATCCAATCTTTACTAAACCATTGATTACGGAGGTAGCTAATAATAATCTTAAATAAATTTGTACTCGTTTATATTTGGTATCGTTCTTGTATAACAAATCAATAATTTGAAAAATTGTAATTGAGTTCTTAACTAATAAATATTAAGATTTTGTATTGTCAATAATTAATTTCCCTTTTAAATGTTCTCCAATTCGATATACATCCTTTTCTAAACTATGAATATCTACTACAATTGATACTTGAACTAAATGATTGGGGCAAAACCAGCTAATTTTGGTTCATAGTTGAGAGATATGGCTTTTGTATTATATATATCCTTCTTTGTTTTTACCACTTGAATTTATCTAGTATTAGGAATGACACTGCTGCTTAATGAAGATGGTGAAGAACTTTTCTTGTTTTTATAATAATTAAATACAGTTAAGAAGCATTCTAGATAGATGATGGTTGAAATTGTTTAATCAGAAATTATCGAGTAATAATTCTGATAAATTGGTTGCCAATCTAAATATTTTTCAAAAGGAATATGAAGTTAAGATTCTTCATTTAGTTATCTCCTAACCAGGTTAACTTCAAGAAATTAATTGGTAATTGTAAATCCTTTTGTAGTAATTTGTTCAATCCCAATCAGATTTACAATTAAATATCCAGACTTTTCGAAAAGTGGATTGTTGACAAGAACTGAGCCACTATAGTACCCATGTTAGTAATCAGCTTATGTCACTGCAAAGTGGATTTATCCTTAAAATTTAGAAGTTGATTGGCATAAACCCATAATATATTATTATTTTTAATAATTACAAATAGATTAATTGAGTGAAATTTTTTAATTAAATAAAACAAACAAATTCAAACAGAAAATATCAATGCTTATAAAATCAAAATTAATTGAATTCAGTTTTTTTTAGAATAAATTATTATCTCAACTTCCAAAAATTGTACGTCATAAATTTATAATATAAAAAATACACTAATGATAAACAGCAAAATAAAGATCTTCAATGATGAGTCACTTCTATTTAGTAGTTATCAATACTACACAATTCCATTTTTGTATACAATGGCCATTATATTGATTTCCTATTTTGAAGATGCTTGGATATCAATTTGGGTTGTTTACACTCTTATACCTTTTTTGGATGAATTCTTCTCTTTAGATCTTCGTAATCCAACTAAGGATGAATAGATGTAAATATAATATGAGATTTATATTAGGAAATTAGAGTCAGAGATGAAATATAAACTTCCATTATATACAAGCGTCATCTTTGATTGGATTAGTTTGGTATGGATGATTAATTTCCTTTTAAATAATGACATCTAGATATTAAATAAAATTGGGATAATCTTTTTATGCGGTAATTTGGCAGCTTCAAACATCAATATTGCTCATGAATTATTTCATAAAGATAATTACTTAGATAAGTTTTTAGGAACTTTTACCTTAGCTAGAAATCTTTACATACATTTTGCAATAGAACATATTCATGGACATCACAGAAACGTTGCTACTCCAAAAGATCCAGCTACTTCATTATTAGGATAAAAGATATGGCACTTTTTACCCTAAACCATAATAGGTTCTTATCGATCAGCTTGGAATTATGAAGCTAATCTAGTGTCTAAAAAATACGGATCAACCATCCGAATCTAAAATAGAATGATATGGTATTAATTATTTATAACATAGGTATACAATTTCATATTTTATAATTCCATGTATATTCTATTATTACTTTGGTTTTTTGGGATGTGCTTATTTTTTAGGAACTGTCATTAATAGTATTGTTTATTTAGAGACTATCAACTATGTAGAGCATTATGGTTTGAGCAGAAAAGAAATTGAACCTGGAAAATATGAAAGAGTTGATATTCGTCACATTTGGAATGCTCCTCATAGATTATCTAATTATTTACGTTTCAAACTGTAAAGACATTCTGATCATCATGAAAATCCATACAAATCATATTAAACACTTTGTTCTTATGAAGAAAGCCCTCAATTACCACATGGTTATACGGTTTGTATACTTCTGGCTTAGTACCTGAATTATGCTTTGAAATTATGGATTTGTAATTAAAGAATTGGGAATATAATAACAAGAATGTTACTTCAGAAAAAGTCTATTAAAAGATGCTTAATTTCATTTTTAAAATTGACATATTTACAACCATGTTTGCTTCTGCATCAATTGCATTATGAATTATTTTTATGATAATATTCCTAATTACAAGTGCAATAGCATTACATATCTATCCCATCTCTTAAAATCCAAAAACCTTCGCTTTTCAATTAGCATATAATTCAGGGTCCTTGACTATAGATTTGAATTCTCAATTGACGTAAGTGAAGCTTAAAGGATAAGAAATCTAATGCAATGCTTCTCCTTTTGGAGAAAAAATAGAATGTTCCTCTTGTACTCCTAATTGCGTTATCGGAGATGGTAATCTTATGCAAACTGATATCATCTTAAGCAATGTGTTAGAGAATGAATAAGTTGAACAAATGTTATTTGTTTCTACAAATCAAGAAGAAGTATTAGGTTTAGGATAATAAAGAGGATGTATATTAAGTATTCAATATTTTTAGCACCTAAATTTCCATAGAATCCTTTTCTTTCCAATATTTTTCACTTATGTTTTGGCTTTACAAGAGGATTCATTTCTAAAGAATTCAAGAATCCATTCAAGTATCAAATAAGTTATACATAAAATTCCTCATCCAAATATTAAGTTGATCTGAGGCTAGTTAAAATTCAAAACCAAACAATTCTTAATCTCACTGGCAAAGTTACTTACATTGATAGTAGAGATCCTTATATATTATTGCCTGAAGAATATCACTCAAAAATAATAAAGTATTTCTCTACATATCAGGTTGCTGAAGAGTCATATGGTCTTATTTTGAAGAACTAATCAATCAAATTACCTGATATTGAATTTTTATTTGATGATGAACAATATGTTGTTTTGGAACCAGATTAATATATTTTAAAACTTCAAAACGAAACTTCAATCTTAAGATTCAATAGATCTAAGCTTAATCGTATAGAATTGGGATTGCCATTCTTAACCTAAAGACTGATGACCATTGATTAAACTACTCAGAAATTCTATTTTTCTGATTTTAATTGTTAAGATTAATTCTAACAAATTAAATTAGAAATTGATTACTTTAGGCAAGTAATCCTTCCAATATCTTTAATTTGTCTTGTATTATATTGCATTCTAACTTAAAAGCCTAAAATGAAAACTTAATTTTCTATTAATGAAATTTATGAAATGACTAAATTAAAGTAAGAAATAGAAGATGAAGAAGAAATTTGAATTTATTTACATAATATCTATTTTATTTAACTTAAATTCAAAAAATTAAAACATTGATAAAAATATCTTTATTATTTAATATATGTTATATTCTTACCTATTAATTTATATAGCATGCTAACATAATATATTCTTATTAAAAATATAGGTTAACCATTCTGAAGTTTTATTATTATTCGTTAAAAAATAGGTCTTTTTTAAAAAATATATTACTGATGATACTATAAATTTCCACTAAAGTTTGATTATATGATATAAATATAATAAAAGATTCTATGAATTATTTTGTCTAACAAATAATTTAATATTCAGAATCCTCACAAATTTTATCGTTTAATTTTCCCTTATCTAATCCCTTGATTGTATGTGCATTTTATTGTATCTTATTCACATCTGAATAAAAAAAAAATTATACTCTTAAAATTATTCAGACAACTCAATCCAATTTCCAGTTTTTTGTCCTTATTCGTTATAATTTCCACCTCCCCTATATTAAATTTTATTAATTTACACCAACTTTAATGTGCCATATAAATCGGATCTCAAACTCGAGGTCCATTTACCTTTTTTTATTCCTGAAAAAAATTATCCAGTATATATTATTTGACAGTGACTATGTTTGATATTTATCTCATCATTACCGCCAAAACCTTTCATGCAAGTCTAACCACTAACCGTTTTTCATTCCATTTTAATCGTAATCCCCTCCTCCTCTTTAATAATAGTTATTAATTCAAATTTTCTACATTTTCTTGTATGCTACTGTAGGACTAAATGTATGAAATGAATCCCACCGGCCATATTTAATCCCCTATATATACTCTCGGATTTAAACTACCAAACAATTACTAATTTATTTTTGATATATAAACACCTATAAAAATTTTCATGTAAATCAACCCATTTTCCATTCTTCACACTATTTTTCAGATATATTCCACAACCACTTTTAGTTTATTATTTGATAATGTTACATAATATGAAAATGAATTGATCTACAAAATTAAATTTCCCAAAATCCAACTGTAGTCCCATTTTAATATTCTCCTGTTTGTACAACTAAACAGTCCCTTTTAGCCTTATTAGTTAAAGTTACTTAAAAAAGTTTTCATGTAAATCAATCCATCTCCCTTATTTCTATCCATCCTCATTATAATTACCTCCACCTCTAATATAATTTATATTCAGCTTACATTTTATAGTAACTTTAATAATCTTCCTCTTAAAAGTGAATATTCCATTTTCCACATTTCTTTCCCTATTTATATTCTCCTATGTAAAGAACTTTATTATCACTACAAGTGTCTAAAATTTTACAACTGCCAAAAATTTTCTTTCAAATCAATCCAAATTCCTTTCTTGAGTCCTTTTAAATCATAAATACCACCTCCTCTTTCAAAATAAAAAAGATCTCTTACATTATTTTAAAATTTTAATCTTATCTAAATCTTTCCAGTAGATTCCATTTACCAATTTTCTTTCCTTCTTAATATTAGCCTACCTCAATAATTTAACAATATCTATAAATTGTATAACTTATTTTACTCATGAAAATTATCAAATACGTCGATCCACTTCCCTTTTTTCTATCCATTTTCATCATATGTTCCACCTCCACTGATAAAAATAAATTAAAAATTGTTCTTACATTATTTAGTACTGGTTAGATGAATTACTTTTGAATAATATATCCCATATTCCTTATTTTTTATTTTAATGATATTCTCCTTTATAGAGAATTTGACCAAACCTATATTCCTAATAAAAAGTACAAAAAGAAATTTTTATTTAAATCATTCCATTTTCCTATTTTAAACCCTTTTTCATCATACCTCCCTCCATTACTAAATAATTTTTCAAAAATTTACATAGTAATATATTAAATGTCTTAATAGAATCTATACTAAATATTCCATTTTCCTTATTTTGATCCTCTATCATATTCTCCAAAATTTATCACTTATGATTATCTAATTTTAAAGTGATCAATACTCCCAATAATTTTCTGATATTTCTCTCCAAATTCCGATTAATAATCCATCTTTATTGCAATATCCTCCAAAATTTTATTTGTCTGCCTTCCAAAATATAACCCAAAAGCCAATATTTTTGGTTTTCTTATCTAAATATCCTTTCCATCTTAAATATTTCAATTGTTCAAAATTTTTGTAATTCTGATAATTAGAATTGGTCTATTTTTCTCTAAAATAAAGATTTATATTTAAAAAAACTACATTCTTATAACTTGCCCATTGTTGACATATTTTAAAATTCCAACATCATTAGATTAAATTTAATAAGATGATTATCTAAAATCAAACACATAATCTTCTGTTTAGATTTTAAAAATTTCTGTTGCTTATTAGTGATGAATGTACCAATTTTGTGAATGATATTACTTTTTATTGTTTTCTACTTGCATTTTATAGAATTGTTTATTTTAAATATTAATATTATCTATTATAGATTAAACCTGAGCATCTTGTTAGGTCTATTTCTCTTTAATATATTTACTGATTCTTAAAGAAAAACGAATATTCATTCAATTTTAAGATATATAATCCATAAATTAAGAATTTTAAAGAAATCTAAAATTAAAAAAATAAATTGATTCAAAATGTTATTAATTATTGCAAGAATATTAGCATTTTATCTTTAATATATTTTAAAAATCAACAAGAAAATTTCCTGTTTAACTAGAAATTTTTATTATCAAGTAATTAAAATAACTTTTTCAGAAATATAATATTTGTGATTTTATAATAAAGACTCGTTGTAAAATATTATGATGAGAATAATAATTTAATAATGAATAAAATTCATTTATTTAATATCTCATAAGATGAGTATTTTTCATTTTTATTATCCCATAATACTAAATACTAACCATTATTGGTCATAGCCCCATAAACCTCTCGAATTTAACAATTTAATGATAAAATAATATTAAATGTTTGATCTTTTAATTGTCTAATCAGATAAATGTGTTCTTTATGTCTTACCAATATCATATTTCTCTCTTTATTATGTATTATTGGGAAATAAAAATAATCCTTACATTTATTATTCTATATTAATTTGATAGTTTTGTTTGAATTCTATTTAAAGACACCATTCTATTATTCAAACACAAAAATATCATCAATATCTTTAGACTCAGTTACCCAAATAAATTATTGATCATTAATAAAATGTATTTTACGTCCATAATTAGAAACATCTTATTTATATTTCAATTTCCATTTTCCTTGTAATCCTTTCTCCCATATTATAAAATCCCCATATCCACATGATGTTAACATAGTTTCTGATTCATTATAACTAAATGACTCAACACTGTTAGTATGCGAATCCAAGGACTAAAGAAAAGTCAGCTCATTCTTAATGAAATCAACCTTCCAAACTTTTATTGATTTATCAGAACTTCCAGAAATAAGTTGATCCTCCTGTTTATTCAACATTAAACAATTAAGATCATTTTTATGTTATTAAAAGGGTTTAGAACTCTTCCACTCTGTTGGTTTGATTTATTACCAACAAATGATTGTATTATCTCTCGAACCAGAAATAAAATTATTTCTCTATTTGCTATACACCAAGCATGTGACCGCCTATTTATGTATTTGATATGAATTAGATAATTTTAATTTTCCTTATTCAAAATTCCAAATTTTAATAAC